>CAXARO010000303.1:0-16022 GCA_963971305.1 Arcuatula senhousia | reverse complement strand
CCGTTTTTTTTTTACTGTAACAACATGTGCATGTACACTGTACATGTTACAAAGAATTGAATTTTAAATGTAACAGACTCAAATATAGATCGGATCGTCATCTGGTGTCAATATTTTGATTGAAGTTATAAAATTGTGTCAAATTACCGACTTATACGTTTAACAAATAGATAAATATGTACAATGTATAAATTTCTCCTTTTAAAATGTTAATTTGTTAAATAATGTCATGTAATATCTTTCTTATGTGTGCTACATGTACCGTACTGAATTTAGGGTTATAGATTGTGAAAATAGAAAAAAATTAATCATTCAATCAATAATGCAGTAGACCTTAATAGTAACTTTTATTTGTAAACGTGATATCAGAAAGTCTGGGTTTTTTTTTTTCGTTTTTTCCCCCATGTATTAAGCAGAAAACTAATGGGAATGAAATAGATTAATAGAGCAGAAACTGCGTACAAATCACAGGCACTTATATGATATAATTTTTTAATGAAACAAGTGCCTGTGATGCAATTGCGTGGTTCATTGCTATTTGTTTTATGTAATTTAGTTTTAACAAAACCTGTGCCTGAAATAGGAAATGTTCTTATATGTGTGAAGAAAATATTCCTGAATTTTCCTGGCCCAACCAAAAATCTACTCGCAAGTGGCCAGTGGGCAAGTGGCCATTTCAGGCACTGCTGAAAAACTTTCATGACTTTGTCTTAAATTTGATTGCTGGTTCCATGCAGTCATGGCAGTAGCGTGTAAAGATAAATGATAGATCGTCATTGAAGTGTAAAAGAAATGTGGGCATCTATGTCATGTATGTATAAAAGTGTTTCATCAGTTAGTATTATATGGAAAATATACCCTGTTTTATGGCACGAATATCATTTCTTAAAGTTGAATTTTATACATGTACTGGGACCCGTGTTCGACGCAAAAACTGTAAAGAAGCTTAACATTTGAATAAATCAATTATTACCTCCCCATAACCCAAAAGAAACCGAATAGCAAAATCAATTATTTGACATTATTTATTAATGAAACAGTATACTCAGACAACATGTAACTAAACTCAAGCTATCGAACAATAAGCCAGCGAACAATAACAAAAATCAAGCTAGCGAACAATAGCTAGCGAACAATAAGAAAACGCGCGAAAATGGTAATATCTAAAAACCAAAAAATCGCAATATCGTACAATTTTCCTATACACATTTTTGCTCACCTGAACCGAAGGGTCATGCGAGCATTAATCTTTGTCGTCCGTCCGTCTGTTACCTTTTTCAAACTTTAACTGCTCGGACACTAAAAGTCCAGCATGGCGTGGTTTTTTTAGTGTATGATGCGGACTTTTGACTATTGTAAGGAAAAATATAATCGTCGTGGCTAAAAATAGACCATAGAGGTAGGTTTTGACCATTTTGACATATTATATTTGTTTTTTGATCAAGGATTTTTAGACATTGACTCGGAAAAAGGGGGGGGGGCTTTCTATATACTAGTACGTGTGGAAGGCGATGATACATGCCGCTGGAATAGCCGGCATTTTCAGGTTGATTTATGTGATTAGTTGGGGAAAAAACTAATGATATAATAAGGTTAAGAATATTTACTTCCTAATTGTATGACAAGACCAACCATTTTATCGCTGTTTTAAAAAAAATAAAGAAACATAATTATATATTGATTTATCTTTTAAATTCTTTTCTTATATACTGTACATACATCTTTAAAAAATTTTGTTGATTGAATAACCATTTTTGAATATTTGTAAATGAATACACGATACCAATCTTTATCTTCAGTTTTCAGCGTCAATTATGGATAAGGTCTTTTTTTTTGGGGGGGGGGGGGGATATTAAAAGGTATTTAATTTTCGAATTCAAATATACGAAAAGTAACCCTATCCCTTCCCCGAGGATAGTACTTTTTACAAATTTTTTATCGAATACATGTTCGGACGGGGGTTTGCATGTAATTACCTATGTCAGTCCGTACTACTTTTTGAGGTGTTTTTTTTAAGAAACAATTTATTACCATATGAAAAATAAAGGTAATAACAAAATAACTAACTTGGAGATCCAATCTCAAATGTCCAAGAATTGAAAAGACAAAAAAAAAAGAGAAAGATATACCAGAGAAATTGAAGATCAAAATGGTCCTGACTTAGTACAGGATTTCAAAAGAAATGGTAAATTATGGTATAGATAGATAGATAGATATGTTTATTTAAAGTGTAACCTGTTATACAATACAGTTTAATATCAATACATAGTATATTTCTGAAATATTTGTATGTATAAAAAGCCAGCCTGTAGAGGCTTATGAAACACTATCAAATAAAATTTCAAAGTTATACCAAAAAACTAAATATGAGCATTTATATTTACTTTGGGCCAGGTGACTACATTAATATTTAAAAAAACAAAAAAAACAAACTAGAAATAGAACAGTTAATTTTAGCTATTCTTACATGTACTTTACAAATTTGACTAAGTTTTTAGGTAGACGAACAAAAAGGATGGTATTAATAAATAATAAAATAAGATAAATTTACTTTTGATCTAGAAAGATCTAGATATAAAAATATATCCAATTTTTGAGATAGGAAAAATGAATAGGAATAGTTATTAAGCATTACATATGTAAAAAAATATTATCAATAATATACATATAATAAGCATATATATATATATATACACCACATGCATGTACAATGTATATAAACATGGTGAGAACCTTGCAAGTCGGTCTATGGTTAATAAACATGTCAGATCTTTATCAACCATCTAGCATATATATTGAAATCAAGAATAAATCTAAACAAAACATAAAAAGCAATTAATGTTATCAACTAGGACACTTGATGATAAAATATGGAAATTCAAATAAAAAAACAAAAAACAAAAAAAAACAAAAACAAAGAAAGAACAAAAAAATTTATAGCTGCACTGAGAATTTGAATGAATTTTAAGGCAAAAATTTTCTAATATAAATTTAAATCTAAACAGATATTGGCAAAAAAGAATAAGTTTAATATAAACATAAATGATCGTCCCTTTTTTACCATTTAAATGCATCGGAAATATATAGCAAATAAAAAGTTAGAAAACTTGCATAGAAAATGATTGAAACAAATATCTATGTCATACACAAGGGTCAACATGTTTAACTTCCGGGTCGGCATCCTGTAAAAAAGTTCTAAAAAAGTAAAACAGTAAATCAAGATATCCAACGCATCCCTTGAAATTGAATAAATGAAAAAGTGCAAATGCAAAATAAACATATTTATTTTAGACTTATAAATATTTTTTCTTCAAAACTATCAACATTTTAGGGGGACTTTTTTCAATGCGTGAAAAGTCAAATATAAAAGAAACATCCCAAAAGCTCGGTCCAAACTTTGCCGTAGGGGCTAAGCATAGGCAGTACCAAGACGAAGGGTTATATGGCCAGGGGGACCCTACTTTGACCATGGATTGTGGAACAATGAAAAATTTACCCAGCTGGGGATTTGGGGAATGGATTATGCTAGCATAAAGCTAGCAAATCCCAAAAGCTCGGTCCAAACTTTGCCGTAGGGGCTAAGCATAGGCAGTACCAAGACGAAGGGTTATATGGCCAGGGGGACCCTACTTTGACCATGGATTGTGGAACAATGAAAAATTTACCCAGCTGGGGATTTGGGGAATGGATTATGCTAGCATAAAGCTAGCAAATCCCAAAAGCTCGGTCCAAACTTTGCCGTAGGGGCTAAGCATAGGCAGTACCAAGACGAAGGGTTATATGGCCAGGGGGACCCTACTTTGACCATGGATTGTGGAACAATGAAAAATTTACCCAGCTGGGGATTTGGGGAATGGATTATGCTAGCATAAAGCTAGCAAATCCCAAAAGCTCGGTCCAAACTTTGCCGTAGGGGCTAAGCATAGGCAGTACCAAGACGAAGGGTTATATGGCCAGGGGGACCCTACTTTGACCATGGATTGTGGAACAATGAAAAATTTACCCAGCTGGGGATTTGGGGAATGGATTATGCTAGCATAAAGCTAGCAAATCCCAAAAGCTCGGTCCAAACTTTGCCGTAGGGGCTAAGCATAGGCAGTACCAAGACGAAGGGTTATATGGCCAGGGGGACCCTACTTTGACCATGGATTGTGGAACAATGAAAAATTTACCCAGCTGGGGATTTGGGGAATGGATTATGCTAGCATAAAGCTAGCAAATCCCAAAAGCTCGGTCCAAACTTTGCCGTAGGGGCTAAGCATAGGCAGTACCAAGACGAAGGGTTATATGGCCAGGGGGACCCTACTTTGACCATGGATTGTGGAACAATGAAAAATTTACCCAGCTGGGGATTTGGGGAATGGATTATGCTAGCATAAAGCTAGCAAATCCCAAAAGCTCGGTCCAAACTTTGCCGTAGGGGCTAAGCATAGGCAGTACCAAGACGAAGGGTTATATGGCCAGGGGGACCCTACTTTGACCATGGATTGTGGAACAATGAAAAATTTACCCAGCTGGGGATTTGGGGAATGGATTATGCTAGCATAAAGCTAGCAAATCCCAAAAGCTCGGTCCAAACTTTGCCGTAGGGGCTAAGCATAGGCAGTACCAAGACGAAGGGTTATATGGCCAGGGGGACCCTACTTTGACCATGGATTGTGGAACAATGAAAAATTTACCCAGCTGGGGATTTGGGGAATGGATTATGCTAGCATAAAGCTAGCAAATCCCAAAAGCTCGGTCCAAACTTTGCCGTAGGGGCTAAGCATAGGCAGTACCAAGACGAAGGGTTATATGGCCAGGGGGACCCTACTTTGACCATGGATTGTGGAACAATGAAAAATTTACCCAGCTGGGGATTTGGGGAATGGATTATGCTAGCATAAAGCTAGCAAATCCCAAAAGCTCGGTCCAAACTTTGCCGTAGGGGCTAAGCATAGGCAGTACCAAGACGAAGGGTTATATGGCCAGGGGGACCCTACTTTGACCATGGATTGTGGAACAATGAAAAATTTACCCAGCTGGGGATTTGGGGAATGGATTATGCTAGCATAAAGCTAGCAAATCCCAAAAGCTCGGTCCAAACTTTGCCGTAGGGGCTAAGCATAGGCAGTACCAAGACGAAGGGTTATATGGCCAGGGGGACCCTACTTTGACCATGGATTGTGGAACAATGAAAAATTTACCCAGCTGGGGATTTGGGGAATGGATTATGCTAGCATAAAGCTAGCAAATCCCAAAAGCTCGGTCCAAACTTTGCCGTAGGGGCTAAGCATAGGCAGTACCAAGACGAAGGGTTATATGGCCAGGGGGACCCTACTTTGACCATGGATTGTGGAACAATGAAAAATTTACCCAGCTGGGGATTTGGGGAATGGATTATGCTAGCATAAAGCTAGCAAATCCCAAAAGCTCGGTCCAAACTTTGCCGTAGGGGCTAAGCATAGGCAGTACCAAGACGAAGGGTTATATGGCCAGGGGGACCCTACTTTGACCATGGATTGTGGAACAATGAAAAATTTACCCAGCTGGGGATTTGGGGAATGGATTATGCTAGCATAAAGCTAGCAAATCCCAAAAGCTCGGTCCAAACTTTGCCGTAGGGGCTAAGCATAGGCAGTACCAAGACGAAGGGTTATATGGCCAGGGGGACCCTACTTTGACCATGGATTGTGGAACAATGAAAAATTTACCCAGCTGGGGATTTGGGGAATGGATTATGCTAGCATAAAGCTAGCAAATCCCAAAAGCTCGGTCCAAACTTTGCCGTAGGGGCTAAGCATAGGCAGTACCAAGACGAAGGGTTATATGGCCAGGGGGACCCTACTTTGACCATGGATTGTGGAACAATGAAAAATTTACCCAGCTGGGGATTTGGGGAATGGATTATGCTAGCATAAAGCTAGCAAATCCCAAAAGCTCGGTCCAAACTTTGCCGTAGGGGCTAAGCATAGGCAGTACCAAGACGAAGGGTTATATGGCCAGGGGGACCCTACTTTGACCATGGATTGTGGAACAATGAAAAATTTACCCAGCTGGGGATTTGGGGAATGGATTATGCTAGCATAAAGCTAGCAAATCCCAAAAGCTCGGTCCAAACTTTGCCGTAGGGGCTAAGCATAGGCAGTACCAAGACGAAGGGTTATATGGCCAGGGGGACCCTACTTTGACCATGGATTGTGGAACAATGAAAAATTTACCCAGCTGGGGATTTGGGGAATGGATTCACTAGTAGACCCTTTTTAATAATCCCCCCGGGATTTAAAAGATTCACGCTTTTATGCATAACTTCCCCGAGAAAAATAAAATTTACGGTAACTCTACAAAAACAATCGTATATTTTGTGGTCCAGTCGTGTATTTAACCTTTTTCAGTAGATTATCACTGTTAGTGGAAATTATGAGATCGTTCCCGGAAATTATAACTTTTGACAGTTATCTCTGTGTATTGTCGATAGTTTGATAAGTGGACACCCGGAGTGGACACTATCGATTTATTGATTAAATCTCTAACATGACATGTCATATTAATTACATGCAGACCAAACCATTGAGTGTGACCATAAATTGAAATAAAAAAAATGTCCAATGATTGTATAATTTTATATAATGTGTGCAACAGTTTTTTTAATGTTTTGTTTCAAAATCGGTCAAGGTATTTAATTTATTATTATGTTTTACATATGCCAATTGGCCGATCACTGATGTTTGTATACATTTATATAAAATTCCTTTCCTTTTCAGCATTAAAATCGTAAGTATTCAGTTCAGTTTCTTGTTTTTTGTTTATTTGTTTGTTTCATGTTATTATTTCAGTCACGGGCAACAACATGTCCGGTTCATGTTCATCCTATTCTGTAGGGAAAGAAACTATAGTTGATAATGATAAAATGGTTTTTTTTCCTTTTAGGCGTTAAAGTGTAAGTATTTTGTTTTGTTTTGTTTTTTGTTTTTTATTGTTTGTTTCGTGTTTATGTTCATTGTTTGTTTATTTTAATTTAGAAGGCAAATCTAGCCTGTAAGAGCTTTTACACAGTCAACGTCATTTATTACTTTTTCCTAAGTACTAGTATTTGTTTGGTATGTTAGTCTATTTTAATTATATTATGGTAGTACTATAAGTTATAAGTAATATTCTTTTTAAATTTTCTAAAATGTTTATTGGAACTTTAAGGTTTTTGGTACATCTTTTGACGATATTGTTGCCCGTCGCCGCAATTGGACGGAGGGATCTAGTTATTATATACAATGCATGATAATATTTTCCTATAAGTAAATGTTTTCTCTTTTCATCTTTGAATTGTTTTTTATGTTTTAGCATTCTAAGCATAGGCGGGCTGTTTCTATTTTTGTGTTTTCTTTCTTTAGTTTTGTATGGCACATTGGCGCTAACAGAAAATGATAAGGAGAATTGATAATCTACTGAATTCCCTACGGTGTTGCAAACTTGGCAATGCCCAACTTCAACCTATTTGATATGGAGAAGACATATCTTCAGAGCTTGAGGAAAAAAGAAAAAAATATCATTATGGTGAATTTCGATAGCGGGCGAAAACGATAAATCATAACAGTTTTCTCAGCAACTACATGTACAAGTATTTGTATGTCTCAACGTGGGATCCAATTTCAGTTCTGTTGCTCCACTACTGTATGGTTAACGAAATCGTGTTTTCTTTGTTAAGGAAATTGTGGACTTTTTGTCCCCAGCAATGTGTCCTTTTGCAAACCGCGTATAAGAATCCGTCGTCCGTTGCCGTCATAAAAAATTGCGTCACAGTTTTCTGGGACAGCCTCTTGAAATTTGGCCTGTAGCTCCTATAGCATTTATATGGTGTACGGTGTAAAGAAATTTTATGCACGTAACTTCCTGTTTACGGAACATTTTAAACGCTTCCATTGAAGATCACCATTCTAGGATTGGGATGGAATGATTTCAGGAATAGTTTGTGATTGATTTCACAGTCCTACATATGTTCAACTGCTTCTACTAGTCTTAGGCAAAAAAGTATATGTGTTTCAGGTTTCGTGTCTGATCGTATAAAAATATGGTCAAAAATGGTCGGAAGGTATAAGGATTTATTTATTTTATTTATTTATCATCTAAAGTTAATGGGGAGTTTGATTTCAAGTTTAACGGTGCTTAATAAAAAAAAATAGCAATAAAAAGGCTAGGGTGACGGCATGAAAAACTTAGCTAGGTAGGGAAATTATTTATTTTATTTATTTATTACCTGAAGTTAATTGGGAGTTGATTTCAAGTTTAACGGTGCTTTATAAAAAAAAACCAGCAATTAAAAGGCTAGGGTCGGCATGAAAACCTTGGGAAGGTTGAGAAACTTGAAACACACATATTTTTTTAAGGCAGGAAGACCTTTACCAGCATCACAATGGTTCAAGCACACCACATGCGAACTTAATAAGATCATGGAGATATGATTTAGATAAAAGATTGACAGAAAAGTTTTGGAAAAACGAAAAGTACAAAAATGGTATTAAGTCTGCGGGAAACTATAAAGACGGATATACTGCAAAAAAGACAAATAATAAAATATATACCAAAGAAAATAACACAGAAAAACATATCCAAACCAAAAAAAAAGAAGAAAAAAACTCAAAATTAAAATGAAATTTATAAAACAAACAAAAGATAACACTATAGTGTGACTTGTCACCGGCACAATTGAAAACTCATTTTATTTTTATAATTTGTTTACTGTATGAAACATCCAACTTAAGCCCGAACATTTATATAAAACTCACATAGAATGAAAAAAATTATCAATTGAGAACCAAGGTCAAGACGAGGACACAGCTTGAACAGTTTAGCTCTGCAGAACATAGTTTCACCCACCTTTAGGAATAATACTAATTCCTTGGATTAAATAAACCACAAATGCATTACAAGAGCAATGGCAGTTAGTTGCTCTATCAAAAAAATCAAGGTCAAAAGATGGGGTGTAAATGTGCTCTAATACTAGTACTTCAGTACTACTGGCATGGGGCATGTGCACTTGTAGTTCTTGATAATAAAAAAAAATAACATTCAGATAGTCGACGCCAACGCCACCGGACGCCGGAGAGACAAAAACTGACACAAAACTAAAATCAGCAACCAAACTCAAACCGTCATTAGAGTGAATTCGTGCTCCAGAAGGGTATTCCGTAAAATGGAACCATGAAAGCTGCCTGGTTCTCTATCATGTCTAAATCAAAATCTATTATAGAAGTAAAAATTACAAGAAAGTTCCAGATAATAAGTTTTGCTGCGCCTGAATCATGGCGTGCTTGTCTAATCTGAGGCGCTCTATGAATATGAAGAACAGATGACAAAAAGCAAAACAAAAAAACAAAACATGCACACACAAAACAAAATATATTATAATTCCTTTTCCTATATCTTTAGTTACACTTCCTGGAAAAATCTGAATTCGTCCGTACCAAAAAAAAAACGGTCTTATAATTTATAGCATAAAACTGAAATTAGTTACAAAACAACAGTTAACACTAAAATATGTCTCGCCTGCCGACACCATCAGAAACAATTCTTCTTTCTTACTTCCACTATATTTTGAATTTACATGGATTTTCAGTTTCTGAGATCAAAAGATGTGTAAACATTGCAAATTATGCAATTAAAATAATCAAAGTCACTCAACCGGAAAATCAAGGTCAAGGTCAAAAGATGAGGATGTGCTAAGCTACTGCTGGGGCATATGCATACAAAGTTTCATCAACCTAGGACTTACAATTCTTGAGATAAGGAGGTGCTCGCAAAACTTTTTTATTGCTATTATATGTATTGAAAATTGTCAAAGTCACTCAACCAGAAACCAAGTTTAAGTTCAAAAGATGGGGATGCAACTGTGCTAAGCTACTAGTGGGGCATGTGCATACCAAGTTTCATCAACCTAAGACCTATAGTTTTTGAGATATAGAGGTGCTCGCAAAACTTTTCCATTGCTATTATATGTATTGAAAGTTGTCAAAGTCACTTAACCAGAAAATCAAGGTCAAGGTCAAAAGATAGGGATGCAACTGTGCTAAGCTACTACTGGGGCATATGCATACCAAGATTCATCAACCCAGGACCTATAGTTCTTGAGATATGGAGGTGCTCATAAAAAAAATCCAAAAAGTTAACGCCGCAGTCACCACCGCCGCCTGTAAAGTAACACCTATGTCCCGCTCTGCTTCACAGGCGAGACAAAAACTAATTTTTTTGAAAACACGGGATGCTTTCACATATTGTTGCAGCTGGAAATCTCTATAGGCACTGAGTTCAAATCATTTCTATTGCACGACTGTTGTCTACTAAAGTACAAAGGAAAGGGCAAAACGGCAAAACTAAAGAATATGGTGAACTGTTGTCTGCTACTTTCTTTTTATAAGCTCACTCGTCAAAGGCCATTTAGGCTTATGCCATCGCTATGCATCCGTCGTCCGTTTACAATTTCAAAAAAATCTCAGGCTCTGAAACCAATGAACCAATTTGACTGAAACTTTGCAGGAATGATTATATGACATGTTGGCAACAAACGATTTTCATTTTGAAATAATTCAAAGCATGGCCGCTGTTACTAAAAATAGAACATATGGTAAAATTATAACTCAGCAACTATAACAGATCGAAAATATTCGAAGGATCTTAGGCTCTTTATTTAAAGTCTCCATTGACCTAAATGGCCCCTCCTATGGGTTATGGTCATTTAATGACAAAAAAAAAACGGCTCTTTTTTTGGATTTTTGTCTCGCCTGCGACGAATAGTCGCCGAAGGCGAGACATAGGTATTACTTTCCGGCGGCGTCGGCGTAAACTTTTTTGTAAGACTTTTGTGGACAATGAATTGCTTGAAAAGTATAATAGCTAGGCATCTGATATTTGGTATACAGACGGTTGGGCTAATGGTCTACTTAAGTCTCACCATGCCGTGTGACCTTGACCCAAATTTAACGCTTAAGTGACTTTGTGATCTTAGTTTTTTTTTCATGCTGTAAACTCCTTTATAAGACTTTTGTGGAAAATAAATTACTTATAAAGTATTATAGCTAGGCATCTGATATTTGGTATACAGACAGTTGGGGTAAATGTCTAGGCAACTGTCACAGGGGAAAATTAATAAATGAATAGTTGAATAACTATAATAATAGGTTTTCCGATGGTGCGGACAGGCGAGACATACTTCAGTGTTAACTCTTGTTTTCTGCTTTTGCCCTTTAGAATGAAAATTATTGTAGATAGAGAAAAGCTATTGCTTCCTTAACCTGTCCGCTGTGTCCCCTTGTAGCCATAGATGCATAATGAAATAACGCTTTGTCCGCTGTGTCCCCTCAAATTGGTGGTTTCCATAATCTTTTCGGGCCTGTGTCTCCTTGTATGATCTTGTATAGCCGTAGATGTATAATGAAATAACGTTGTGTCTCAGAAAATTGTCAGGCCTGTGTAAGAGCTGTTGTAGATGTCACGATGGTAACAAGATAATGTTGTGTCCGCTGTATTTCCTCAAATGGAGTGCTTAAAAAAATGCAGGCTGTGTCCATCGTAGGTGATCACCGTTGCATCCACTGTGTCTAATCACTAGTACTTGTCGTAATACATGTAACTCTCTATATCTTTATATATAAATATATCAATATTTGTGTCCGGGGACACAAAATGCATGCCCTATAAATTTTGCCCCGAAATAAGGACTTATCTACGACCAGGTTAGTGTGTGTGTGTTTAATTTCAGCAGAAAATTGTCCTTTACGTTATGTTTTGATTAAAATAGGTTACATATATAGCTGTGATATATTTGTTTAGCTGTGTTTGGTGTCACTGTTATTATAGTACCTTCTTTTTTATATAACTTCGACATTCCTATTTTTTTTCTTTTTTACAATAAGGATTTGTATTTTTTTTCTAACAGACTACGTTTTTGACATCTTTCTAGACAATGTAAACCAAGGGAGTATCCATGTGTGACGAGGATAGCAGATAATCGAGACAATTAACAATTAATGTCTTTTCGATTGTTCATTAAAACTGAGACGATAATTAAAGAGATTGGTCTCCATGAAAATCCAAAATAACAGTGTCTCCACGCTAATTTGTAAATTCTGATATAGGCACTTGCATTACAAGCGAGTTAACTATTTCATAATGAATCGTACATATGAAATATATACATCGTTGGAAAGAGTGTATTTTGCTGCTTTGTTTAGACTATTTTTCTTTTCATTTTTATCTTACATTTTTCTAAAGGAACAGTTAAAAGTCTATCGTACATTTTTTTTTGCAAATTCAAACTTAGAAATAGACCTCTTGGAAATCTAATACATTTCATATCAAATCTCACCATATAGTATCTTATCTGTTGAATAGCAAAATTTTTCGAGAATATTCAGGTGGACGGTAATTTGAAAATTCAGGTCAACTAATTAACAGTTTGGTCAATTTCCTGCTTAGACAGGACGCCCGCTGGCCGATAACTCTTGATTAGGAAATTTGTTTATTGTGACAAATATCACTTTGTTCGTGTGGTGTTTGATTTTTTTATTTTTCGCAATCCTTCAGATTTGATAAAATTTCAAACAAAATGATAAATTAAACGCTTCACAATGTAAGAGAAATTCAGCTATCTAAAGATACTTTTATATTTGAATATACTGTAGAATCGAGAGGATTCTATATCCTCACAAGAACGACACTGTTATTTTCAGCCATTTCATATGTTTCATATGATGATTCATTCGATCTCTTCGATATGATTTTCTCACCTATATAAGTGCACGGCGGGGGTGGTGGAGAGGGGGTATGTAGATCGTCAAATTTTATAAAAGTAATGATCTGATGAAAGTAAATTGATATCTGCCGCTTTGAATTCATGCCTAAAATTAGCGAACGCCTTACAGAGTTCGAGGGTAAAAACTTTTATTATAAATAATTGGACATATAAAATCATGAAAATATTATTTGAAAGAGAAAATCCTGCTGCATGCAAGATGCTTATTTTCTGAAGAAACACTGTTTAAAATCAAGATAAACAAATTATTTATCTACAATCTGTAAAACATGCCGCTAGGAAATTTAGCAGTTTTATCAAGGAATTACATAGATTATATTCTAATTCCTTGGTTTTATTCAAATTTTCATTAAATACTATTTATTAATCTTAATTAATTAAGTATCGTTAAATAGAAAAAAGTTGGAAAGTTTTACGAAAATTATGTGAATTACCTGTAAAATGTTACGCAATTAATTTCCGACGTCATAAGAGAATTTGTTTATTGTAACCAATTTAATTACTAAGACTGTGAGGATTCGCATTGTTTATCCCTCAATATTTGTCTAGTTTTTTGTTTTATTACGAGCAAAATTAAAAGAAAAACTAAAAAAATAGGCAATCCTATTCCCGAGAGACTATCTACTTTTTTCTAATTTAAAACTCGCTATTACAATCCGTTTTAAATTAATGAACCACTGAGCCAGAGCCCCTCGATTTACACTCACACCTGTAATCTACGTGTGTGATGCAATACACATCATGTTGACCGTCCATAGCCAACGAACGGGACAGATGTAACAACGTTTTATTTTGATATGTTTGGTCATGGAAGTAATGTAATGTCTATATTACTTCCATGGTTAGATATAATTTCAAGGTCAGTTGCGTACATGATTTGTTTTCTCTAATTAAATTATTTATCTGAAATGCACGTTTCTTTTATTTCATCCATTTGAATGTTGGGCCTTTGTTCTTGTAAAATTTCATAAAGGAAAGAATTAACTGCTAAATTATCTGGAGCACCGGACTTTTTCAGTTTGCGTTGTTGACTGCTATTCAGTGTGCATGTGGGTTTTAAGCTGAGGCGAATGTCTATTCCTTGGGCCGTATTCCTTCGTGTTGTTCTCGTTTGTGTACTGTTTGCTGATTTTGTCTTTGACACGTCTTTGCCCTTTCGGACTTTTTGACATTCCAATTTTTCATAGATTCTCTTTCTTTGCTCCTATCATAAAATCAGACAAAACGTGGTTTGTGTCGTCCTCTTCGTTGTTTGTTAACTTTAGTGTTCCCACAATAACTTTTTCTAGTTATCCAATTGCTTTGAAATTTTACAATATAAAGTACTTTAATTAGCATTAAAAGATGGATTGGAATGACTATGTGGCCCTTTTACTTCCTTTAAAAATTAGGGATCAATAATGGTGCCTTGTTGTTTGTTCAGTCTGGTTAACCAAATGCTGTAAAAATTTTATGATGATGTTTAAATAAACCCTTTTTTTATTTGGGCCAAAAAGGGCAAAAAATCTAATATTTTTAGTCATGAATTGTATGCATTTTTTAATCTGACTAAATTGCAGGAGCGGAGAAGCGACCACTGGTCACAATTAAAGGCTGTTGGCTGTTATCTTGTCAATTATATATGATCACTGATATATGCGTATACTTGAATCCTCAATTTCTCTCTGTAAAGACAATGTAGGATAACAGTTTTTAACATCTTTTCTCAATTACGGAACAATTGCATGTTGTTTTCTTCTTTCTGAAGATCTAGGAATGCTTCGTTCCGCACATCTTTTTATGCCCGCCTACGAAAGTAGAGGGACATAGTGTTCGGGTCGGTTCGTCCGTCCCAAATCCAAATTCCCGCTTTCTGACAATTGCCACATCAATCATCTTGATTTGGTAGGTACACATAATGATGTTATGCACAATGCGCGCTTCGGGTGCTGAACGTGACTTAATGTCCGCTTGAATTACCAATTTTATAAGAATGATAAAAGTCTATTCCCACCCCGGATTCCCGCTTACTGACAAGTGCCACACCAACTAAATGGGTAATTTAGGTACACTTAGTGGTGCTAAGCACAATACATGATAAGGATGCTGGATTTGACCTATATTTTCCGCATGGATGACCACCTAAAGAAGAATTGTTTAAATCCATTCCCGCTTACTGACAAGGCGCAACTAGTGTCGCTAAGCACAGCGCATGCTTCATATGCTGGATGTGACCTATATTTTCCACATGGATAACCACATACAAAAGAATGGATTAGTCCATTCCTACTTACTGGCCAGTACGAAAAATTAATTTCCGAGAGTAACGATGTGAGCTTTGTAATTGATAGATTCACCTAGCTGTTTGATGAATATAAAAAGGGGGAGGTACTGTGTCTGTCTGACAAATTTTCTTGTTAACTTTATATGAGCTTAAAGATGCGTTTGGGTAAAAAGAGTGATAGGATTCTTAGTCCGTGTGTCTATCCTGTAACGAGGACTGGTACATCCACAACTCTCTCTAAACCTTTCAATGGATTTTCATGGAAATTTTACGAAATAATTCTTTTGTTGTCTAATTTTGATTGGCAAACCATTCAACTTTTCGTAATTTCACCAAGTTCTGATACATGTGATAAAACCTCTCATTCATTTATGGGAATCTTATCCATACATATGGGAATAGCCTTATACAAGTGACTGCCTAATCTACAGTCGGACTAACTTCCACCCAGTTACCTTCTCCATAGACCTGTGTTAGAATATACAGATTTGTACATTCACAAACAGCAGGGGTCAGTGTATGGTATTTGTATATATTAATTAGCTTAAAATTGAGCAGAGCCTTCTTTTTGTGTATAGTCAAATTGAATTAAATAGAGACAGAAATAAAATAGACAAAATATATACATGGGTATGTACGAAAAAAATAGTAGATTGTAAAGAAAATAAAAATTTCCTGAGCTCCTTGAATAAAAAAAAACCTTTGTTCTATAATACTCAAAACTTTGGTATAGGTTTAAAATTTAAATAATAAAACTAAAGGTAAAATAGACAAACAAAAAACAAATGTTAATAGCAAAAACAAACAAGCAAGCAAACATTTGAACATAAATAAAATCCGAACGAACATTGTGGACAAGAAAACTATAAAACATACAATTGTAACCTCTGTAAAATCCACGATGAATCTAGATTATTGTTTTGACCGTTCCGATTGAAACATTTGAAATGCTAAAAGCATATTTTGCTACTGTAATAA
>CAXARO010000302.1:0-43927 GCA_963971305.1 Arcuatula senhousia | reverse complement strand
TTAACACAGAGCCTATTAGTAGAGTAGACGGAATGAAAAAAGACGCTTTATTTAAAAGTTTAATGTACCCACAGAACATACGGCTAATTGTGGGCTTAAACGAAAGGTACAAGCTTCTAGTTTAATATTTTACTGGTCGTAAGAAGTTCGGATGGTCGTGGTGATCAAAATAATCCGTTAAACAAGGGTACCTTCGATCAACTCTTTGATGGTATGACAGTAAAAGGTAGTATTCAAAACAAATAAAATACATTCTAGCATTGGTTTTGAATTTATGACTTTCAAAATAGACATATCTTGCATAGAAATGCATTAAGTTAATCTATAGGGTGTGTTTTCGTATACATAACACGATTTGAAAAACTCCTTAAATATTAGCAAAATAAAGGATGATTTTTAATCACAATTTCTAAATCTTTTAGGTATCATTTATGAAACTGGTCATTCATATTGACATGTATACATACTTTATTGTCTATAAATTTTATTTCGATACGGCATATGGCGTGATTTCCGTTGCAAAATTCAATAATAAATTTTTCAATGCTATAATTTTCATTTATATTGCTAAAATTTTCAATTTCATTGCTATAATATTTTATTCATTTGGTATAAAAAGTAATTTATATTATATAAATTTCATTTCATTGGTATAATTTTTCATTTATATTGTTAAAAACTTTATTTCTATGGTATATTTCCCATTCAATTGGTAAAATATATTTTTCAATGATCAAATACCTTTTTATATTGTATATTTTTTTCTTTCAATTCTATAATTTATCATTCGTTTGTTATAATTTACAATTTTAATGCTATATTTTTCACTTTCTTTGGCAAAACCCATTTTCATTCATATGGTATAATTTTTCATTCATATGCAATAATTGCATGACGGGAAAGCTGAATGACGTCATAAGGTCAAATTTGAAACAATGGCTGTGATTGGTCGGAACAACCACACCCTCCACTATTCTATGAACCAGTAAAGGACTCTAGATAGCATCCCGTACTAACACCATTGGACCTGCTTGCCCCTAGGGGTGCTCCAATTGTTTTCAAAACTGTGTAATTGAGTCCATAATAGACGGTCCTAGGATTCCAAATCGCCCGAGGACTGTAGGACCATTCAAAAGACAATGGCCATGATGATTAGACGTCCCTCTTTTTATTTTAGATGTGATTTTTGTAGAAAGAACCTTCCAAAAAGGAAAATTTACAGATCAACCAACGAGACCCGTTTTAGTAAACCTTCCCCGTGGTAAACCGTTTACCACGGGGAAGGTTTACACTGTTTAAAATTGGGTGTGTGAGTCTGTATTAGGCGGGCCTAAGACTTCGAATTGGTCTGTGGTCTTCAACAAACCTGTATTAAACACAATCGGCTTTTTAAGTACGTATTTTCGTGCAGTTTGGATCGCCTCTTTACCGCCCTCTTTTTTTATATAGCTTATCGCATCACATAAAAAGGACAGTAGTACCACGAGCCCATGGTCCGCTGGCCCGGAAGGTTTACATTGATTAAAATTTAATGTGTGACAGTGTGGCTGGCTAGGGATCATGAATGGTCTGTTGACATTTCGACTACTGTGAAGAATACTAGTATTTGGGTACAATTTTTTATGGATGATTAATTCATGTTAAATATATATATAACAAAACCAAGAAAACGACAATAGCGTTATAGACATATGCCCCCTCCCCAATCGGGATGTCCAAATGTTTTTAAATCAGTGTATTTGAGTCTAAGATAGACGTTCCTAGAGTTCTGAATTATCCCAAGGTCTTTTGGACCAATGAGAAATAAAATTGAAGACTCTTTCTAGTATAGGACCCAGCAATAATAACCACGAAAAGGGCATGGTATTGCGGGTGGCATCACGGGGCCTATTGTTTTAATTAAAATTATGTACTATATAGTACAATAAATTGTGATTTGTTTAGTTTGGATTTTCGAGTTAAACGTTTCTGTAAATTGGTCGGTCTTTTAAGATGCAGTTTAAAATTGTTTTCCTGACACTTTTTGTATTTTTTCAATTTCGTTATATGTTCTCTCTATACTGGGTGTAGGTAATAATCGAGTTCGAGTTTGAGTTACAACTCGAGTTTGACTTAAAGTTCGAGTTCAAATTTTAAGGTATCTTGAATCAGTGATTGTCGTGGCAAAAATCGAGTTACGATTTAAATATCATTTAGATTTACCACACTGCTGCATGTAACCAGCAATCGAGATACTCACTTAGTAAGAAACTGCTGCATTATAATAACGACTACAATGGATATGGGTCATTCTAAAAAAATGTCTATATTTCGAGATAGGCAAACTTGAATATTAGAATTGCTCACAGAAAGTTTGTAATTTACTTATTGGTATCCTCTATCATTTCAGTAAACAAAACAAGCAAAGAGTAAAAATCAAATCGAATATATTTTGATTTTTTTTTAGTCATTGTCCTTCAGGGTTGATTTGACTGTCCTTGATGTTACCACATAAAAAACGTTGCAATGAAAGAAAGCTTTAATCTTTTATTTAAGAATTCATGCATAACTTGCCACATAGGGACAAAACAAGTACTTTGCAAGCGTCAGAAATAAAGGTTAGCTCAAAAATTTGTTTTTTAAGAGCATCATAAGACAATGATTTTAAACAGTTCAGCAAACAGGTCAAAACTAACTAACATATCAATATATGACATTTCACTTTTTCATTGACATTATGATGAACAATAAGGTTAACTAGTTTCAGGTGCAAAATATCATTGTTCAGAGGGTTATGTATTAGACAACAATTGAGCAAATTAGACTGGTAACATCAGGGACAATACGTAACATCACGGACAACTAATAGCAATAAATAAAGACTTTTTGACAATAAATGTTTATTTTAATGCAATAAATAACATGTTTTGGGGCAATATCTAATAAATTATGTAGATGGGCTATCTTTATCATTAAATATCGCATTTTATGACTGGTTAAACTTCACTGAATGTCCACTATGTTACCGGCTATTTGTCTCTGATGTTACCACTATTTTAGCAACAAATACAAGAATTATTTCCCCAAAGTATTGACACAATTGCGTTTCGATATCGTAAGCTGTTGCATTAAAGTATTTGTGCCACTTTCCAACTAACAGAATGCAAAACCAGATGATTTGTTGTACCTTTACAAACATGTCCTGTATGTTACAAAAAATGTCTCAGCTGTTACTGTCAAAATGTCCCTCCTGTTACCGATTCTCAGGTTGAAATATTATACTTAAACCATGAACTCTGAGAAAGAAAATATATTTATAACACTCTATATGGCTAAAATCAGTGATTAGAGTAATTTTAGCGCTTTTAAATCAGAAGCCATATACAAAGAAGACGGATTCAAGAATCTTTTACTTATAATTTGTCTGTCCTGTTACACTTTTGAACAGTAACATCAGGGAACAGTAACATCAGGGAATTACGGGAACATTATTTGCTTAAATTATTAAATGATCGTGTCTCCATCATTCTTTTGGGTCTCAGATATGATTGGTCAAGATGTAAAATTTACCCATAGCAGCTACAACCACATACCCCTATAGTCTTTGAGATATCGCGGTAACATTATGGACAAGGAAAAAAATTACGCCTCCAATTCAGCTTACATTTTTTACATTGTAATGAAGATATATAAATTTTTCTCAAAAATGTAACTGTAACTTAGATAAATGGATGTGTTTGGATGTTTCTATGTCCTTATTTGTTGCCTGATAAGGATATACGTACAATTTATTTTCAATTCTATTTACCAGTAACAGCAAAGACATTTTCAGAGGGGACATTTTTTTTATTCGCCAGAAAAAAAATTTCAATGATGTCTATCCCATTTTATTTTATAGATAAGACAGATAGATGGCAAAAGAAAAACCCATCATGATTTCCATAGTCTACTTGCACATTATCATATTTTTTAAGGACTTTTAACTTAAAAATTACTCATAGGACAGACGATTTTGGTAAAAAATTGCGCTGTCATGTCATTTTTAAAGATAGCGTTTATTTGTTTATGTCAGAAGTGCATCTTTGTGCATATTTTACTCAAGACAAAAGATATTGTTTAAACTCAATTATACATGGAAATATTTTGACTGCCACGTAATAAGGACATTTTTTTAGAATGACCCATATAATATTAAATTCGGATGTTCATTTATCTTTTTAAACACAATCGGACATCTGTTAAAATGTTTCAGTGGATTTTGACACCAAAATTCTAACACAACGTTAGAGAGATTGGGGATGAAAAATAACAAGGAGTGCAGTTAGTCGTGCTAAAGATATCCGCACTTAACCATTTGGGAAAGATATAGAAAGTAGATGCCTGATTGACCTGGAATAGGAGACACGTTACAACGCATCAAAATAAAGCTGTGTACCGAATTTGAATTCAATCCCTTCAGCAGAAAACGTTAACTCTGTTACGAAAGATCATTGTCTATTTTTAACCCTTAAAAAGTATAAGCCTGCTAAGAAAACAATGTAGAGTCCCGAAAAAAAGAAACACGGCCCAACTCACGGATGGACAGACGCACAAGGTGATTGCAATTTAGCCGACCCTTTAACGAGTGGGTGTATACTTTTTCAGATATTAAATAAACAGTATATACTCATTTTCCGGGGGTAATTCTAGTATGGTGGAAAACTAGTATGTAACACCGGTATTTCAACAAGTTTAACTTTATCTACTCTGATGAATTTGATACCATGGAGATCCGAATAAAATCATTTTTTATACCCCCGCTTCGCGGAATAAGTGTTTTTTGTCCTACATATGTTTTATTTAAACTTTTTAACGTAGATCTATTGACATGGATGGAAAATGAGTATCTACTATATATCAGTGATATTTCTATAACGATTTGAACCAACAATATCTAGTTTAAATACAAAAAAAGGGATTTGTTTTTTTCAGTACCGTGGCATATGTATAAACCAAGTTTTTATTATACCCCCGCTTGTAAATTGGGCCGGGTTTTAGTGATAGGGTGTCTGTCTGTTTGTCATTTCACCTTAGTGAATGGATTTTAATAAAACTTTCACACCTTTTTATGACATACAGATCGTGCACCCCACCTTTTTAAAACAATTATCATATATAATATAATACTTTATTGTCATGTAAATCAATACAATATAAATTGAATTTTTGACATATAAAATGAAAATAAAGTTATAAACAAAAAACAAAACATCGACAAATCATAAATTGGTCTATGAGCCCCCTGTCCTCAGTTCTAATGACTGTTTAATGAAAGAACCTAGACTCTGAATTTGTCGATAATTTCTAGGGTTTAAAATTGTTGTAAGGGTTTCAGAATATGATTGTGACTTATTTGGATCATTTGTCAATATAGAGTGATTATTGTTTAGAGGGATATCGAAGTCAGAAAAGAGACTAGTTCTTAATTGTTTATTAAGTTCACAAGTGAAAAAGAAATGAACTTCGTCGTCTAAGTTATTATTATTACAAAACTTACAAATTCGTTGCTCTCGGGGAACCTTTTTATATCTACCAGTCTCTATTTCAAGAGAATGGTCTGATATACGAAATTTTGATATCAGTTTTCGAATATCAAAATTATAGTAAGTTAGGTAAAATTCCTTTTCAAAATCACTTTTCAGCGATTTATATAAAAAGATCTTATTTTGATTATTTAAATTTGAAACTTTTACATAGTTAAGATTTGTATAGTAATTTAGAGATTTATCTTTTACATACGATTTAATAGAAAGTATGTTGGTTTTGGTTGTAGCAAAACATTTGACAGCCATATAAGACAACAAGGGGTATCCATTTCTTACTCGCAACTCCCGCTGAAATCCCTTAATAGATTTTCGTGGAAATTAGATTAAAGACATTTTATTGTCCAATTGGTACATATTTGCTTCTTGTACAGAGTCTGCTTTGTGAAATTACGTAAACATGCACATCTATTAGTTTTTAAGCATATCTTAAAAAAACGCATTACAATCTAGAATAAACTTTATGTTTGACAGCATTGCGCTAAAATAAATATCCAACTCGAACTCTATCTCGAACTCGAGTAGTAACTCGATTATTTTCACAATAATCACTGTTTCGAGTTAGCTCAAATTTTAAATTGAACTCGAAAATTAACCCAAACTCTAACTCGAACTTTAAGTCGAACTCTAACTCTGACTTGAACTCGATTTTTACCGGGTGTTACTAAAACGCAGAAACGGAATGCAGAACAGAAACGGAAAGCGGAATAAGTTTTTTTTTGTCCTACATATGTTTTATATAAACTTTTCAACATGGATGTATTGACATGGATGGTTAAATGCACATTTCCTTGTTCCCGTCAGGCCCAATTTGGCTTTATCTTATCTTTTCCTTTGTATTAATCTTGCAGATTTTCCACAATATTTTACCTTCACTCCCTCCATGTTTTCCAATTTTCTAATTTTCTGACCCACTGGCCTTCCCGCTTCACACCATTTTCCAACTTTATTACTCTGGTACAATTGATTGTTTAAACTTAATATTTGGAAATGGACTTAAACATGGAAACCTTGGCTCAGAAGCGGAGGTTTGTTCCAACATACAAACACCCCCGGCCCCAAAACATTCAGCGCAACCTGGAATCGCAGCTATACCACGAAGACGACCAGAAGACAATTATTCTCTAAAATATGGGAGACTCAGATTTTGCAGTCAAGTACTATGTAACCGTAGGTCGATCCTGATAATCTTTTCAGCAAAATATAGCGAAGTCAAATTAAGATTTGACATGTCAGATTAGCTTTTGGTATATAAAGATATAGTTCCGACACCGATTTTATTTCGTCTCCCGAATTCTGAGTAGAATCTGCACGTGGTGGGAGACGATTCCTGTCTCCGGTTGAACTGTCCCTGGAGCAGCCAACTATAGCGGTGGTGTGTCATGGGCTGGACTCATGGCACATAGCGTGTCTACAGTTAGTCAAACAGTCGCTGCAGAGGCTTCTAGTCTATAAACAGGACTATAAACTCCATATTGATCACCATGCAGTATTTAATTTCATTCAGCCTTGAAGATATGGCATGACAAGTTCGAAGAATTTGTAAGGTGCATGCATGTACATGATATTATCTTATAAAATATCTGTATAATTTTGTATAAAACATCTCTCCTAAAGAATATGCCTTAAAGAATTGAATTCTCAACCTAAGATTTGTTACATTGATGTGCGTTGTTTCAACAGTTTGATAGTTATTGCTTTACGCCCAATCAGCACGATTGCGGCTACATCCGGAAGATGAGCATGAAATGGGTAATACAGTGAACACTAAATGAGGATTAAGTGGAAGGGGACACTAGGGAAGATAGTTTTGACTGTCATTGAAAAAAAAGTGATGGGAAGGGATCGGCACTTTAGCCTCCTGCATGGGGATCATTCTCTTACCTAGACCTGCAGCAGAATTCTATAATGTGCGAGAAACGTGACATTTTCCAAACACGTGGCACCACTATGGTTTGCAGTCAGGTTTTCCGCATTATAGACTGATGACCCTGGCATTCATTGTGACAGGACTGCCCCATTAACCCACCTGGGCCAACCTCCTAGTCGCTCTGTGGGCAAATAGGAGCACTCTTTAGTGGCCTTTTACCGACAAGAACGTTGTGGGCATATTCGCCACTTTGAAACCACACGGTTTGTTTTTTAAACAGAATGAACTTTCATTGAAAAATGTTCGAACGTAAGGCTGTCACGTTTTGACATGCCATTTTGTGTTTGTTTCAATAACTTTTACATAAAATTTTACAATGACTATTATAACTAGAAGGGAATGAATTGGAATAATTTCGGTGATCCCCTCTTTATCTATGGAGAAATCAAGGGCCTAAAAGGGGCAAAAACTTCAAATATCTTATTTGTTCCTACAACTAGTTTGCCTATTGCTACGAAAGTTCATAGCGATGTTCCTTAGTCTCCTTACCATGCATTTAAATCATAGAGGAGATTAATTTTGGGGTCCATTTTTCATTTAGAAATAAGGGGCCTGTAAAAGTATCGGAAACAAAATGGAAGATTAATTTTCGCAACCCAGTCTCATTAAAATTAGCCCCATAAGGACTAGGACCAACGTATGGGATATTAACTATTTTTTGACTGTTTTGCAACCCTTTTTTTAGCTCACCTGGACCGAAGGTCCATGTGAGCTATTGTCATCACTTGGCGTCCGTCGTCGTCGTCCGTCGTCGTCCGTCGTCGTCTGTCGTCGTCGTCCGTCGTCGTTAACTTTTCTTTGAAAATCTTCTCCTCTGAAACGACTGAAGGGATTGCTTTGAAACTTTGCACACTTCATCTATTGGATGTCCTCTACCAAGATTGCACAAATGGTGACCGCCGTCCAAACAACATGGCCGCCGTTACTAAAAATAGACTAGGGGGTCAGACTACTGTTATTGGCTTGTAAATCAAAAAGTATAAGAGATAGATGAAATCTGTTGCCACGCTACTTCTTCAGCATCAAAAGCTCTACAAAAGTCTCCATTGAGTCGAAGGTGCCAGATGACCCCTTATAGGAGTTACGGCCCCTTAAAGGTGAAAAATAGCATTTTTTCATGTTTTTGGCCTATAGAATGAAAACTATTACAGATAGAGATAAGTTGTTGCTTGCTTAAATGTTCAGCTCATTTAGCTCTACAAAAGTCTCCATAGGGTCGAAGTTGTCAGATGAATCCTTATAGGGGTTACAGCCCCTAGAATAATGTTTTTTCATATTTTTGGCCTATGGATTGAAAACTATAGCAGATAGAGAGAAGCTGTTGCTTGCTTAAATGTTCAGCTCATTAAGCTCTACAAAAGTCTCCATAGGATCAAAGTTGTCAGATGACCCCTTATAGGGGTAACGGCCCCTAAAATGACGTTTTTTCATGTTTTTGGCTCAGTGAATGAAAACTATAGCAGATAGAGAAAAGCTGTTGCTTGCTTAAATGTTTAGTTCATTTAGCTCTACAAAAGTTTTCATTGGGTCAAAGTTGTCAGATAACCCCTTATAGGGGTTACAGCCCCTAAAATAACGTTTTTTCATGTTTTTGGCCTATAGAATGAAACTATAGTAGATAGAGAAAGCCTGTTGCTTGCTTAAATGTTCAGCTCATTTAGCTCTAGAAAAGTGTTTATATGTTTAAGGTTGACTCAAGACCAGGTGAGCGATTCAGGCTCCTGGGAGCCTCTTGTTTTTGTCTGCTTTTGAAAAATATCAATTGGATTCTATGAGAAAATGTGGGTGGAAATTCCATCAGAGTGCATGTGGCAAATAACTTTGTCAATCCACCATGGGCTGCAGTTGCCAAGAGCAATTGACTTTCGGGCCTTAAACGTACAGAGTTCAACATGTTGCGTTCGTATCATGTTGCGCGCGACAAAGCTTTTAATTATGAGAATAATATCTCGACCGTTATGATTTTCAAAGACTAAACCAAGTACCCTTTCTTCGATTTTCTAAGCATACTGACAGGATAATTAGCCATTCCTGGGGCAAATTAAATATAAATCTGTGTTTTGTAATTTTCTAAAAATATAGTATATGCTTGTATAATTGGGGTCAGGAAATTATTCCGACAACCTATTACTCTGACAGCCCATTATTCCGACAACCCCTTTTTCCGACAACCTATAGCTCAGACAGCCCATTTGTGATTTTCATATTACTAGTACATTGCATTTATGAATGGAAGCAAAATTTCAGCCTTTAGATATAGTTTTTAACGTTCCAGCGGCACGTCTGTTAACGTTTTTAATAAGTTTTCATACACAGGTACCCCCTCTCTCGGAGCTCAACCTAATGTCAAATCTAATTCAACAAGAGGGTGGCCATCAAATCATAGAGTAAGGGTATTTATATAAGAATTACATGTATTATGGTTATTAAGACGAAAGATCATAACACATAATCTTAATTTTGATTTTGATTTTTTTTTGGTTTTCAATGCACAGACTGCTAAACTTGAAGAGGGGCTTGTTTTTTTCTTAAGAATATTTTGAATTCGATTTGTGATGAGAATAAAAAATATTCTGGCAGCAGAGGAAAGGCAATAAATTCTGTCAAATGATATTCTGTCGTTTATACCTCTTTAAAAATTCCTGAGCAAAAAAAAAAAAAAAACAAGACCCCCTTGCACATCAAATGTAGAAAGCCTATTGAGACCCCTTTCGGTGTACGAAATTGTTTTTATTCCTCGTTATTACGAGAAAATAGTCGTAATAACGAGAACTGAAAGTTGTAATAATTAGAAACAAGTCGTAATAACGATAAATGAAATTCGTAATAACGAGAAACTAGTCGTAATAACGAGAAATGAAAGAAGCAAAGGTACCAATGGGGTATCCGAGTGTCAAAAGTCCTAAAGGGCAGAGACAAAACCAGTAAACACCAACAAGAACGGGACAAAAACAGACAACATGTAAAACATGGAAACACAAAATAACTGAATATCAATCAACAACGCGAACTCCAGTCGAAACAAGAGTGAACTCAGGTGCTCCGGAAGAGTAAGCAGTTCCTGCTTGCTATAGCACACCCGTCGCATTGCCAATAGTCCATTCAGCGTGTCAAATCCGGTAAAGGAAGACAAACCAAAACCCTGCGACAAACCAACATCAAACTTTTTTTTTTAAAGTCTTTGGATAACAATGTCCCATATTATTGATTCTTACATTTTTAAAAATTTTTACATATAGTTTTCCTTTTTACCACGTTTTCCTGCTGTTTGACTATTTTGTTTCTATCTTTTGTGGCACCCTATTCATGTCTGATTTACTACCCACAACAAATGTGTTCCTTCTTGTTATGTTCAAATAAAAATAAACTTGAACATCTATAAGCCACAGTCAATAAATAAATACCCTACCCATTAAATCATTTACTAGTACATGAAAGTATTAAATGCCAGATAAAGATCTACATTAAACTACAATGATTGTGTTATAGTTTCATGAAAATCTATCGTGGTGTTTTGAAGACTAGTAGTTGCAGATAAGACATACTATGGATAAGTCCTTGTTTGAGATACCCCCAAAAAATCTATGTCTAAAAGATTGTGTTAAGGTTTCATGAAAATCCATTAACGGATTGAAGAGAAGTTAAGCCAAAAAATGCTAACATAATCCTATGTTCCTTCTGTTTATTGTCCTAACTGTATTTTTAATGTTGTATGTAGCTTGGTGCTGTTCTTGTTCATGTTTACTGGTTTTGTCTCTGCCCTTTCGGACTTTTGACATTCGAAAGTCTCATTAGTACCTCTTTGCTTCATCCATGTTTTGCAATAGAAAACCCCAAAAATCAATTTGAGTATTTATGTATGTTAAAATATATGAGGTGCAGATATACAACCTGCGACGTAGCGGATGATGAGTGATGTATATACCTACAAACGGAATGGCTATGTTCTTTCGACCTTTTTAAGCAGAGGTAGGGGGTACAAAAATATGTTTGTCATACAGAGAGTTACGATAGCGGCAACAGTTTTGTTTCTAGCATTTATTTGTGAAACTAACACCTGACCCCAAGTTTATCTGGGTTTTTTTTTTGCTAATAGGAATTTGACATTTAGTTTAATTATATCCTAAGATAATAAAATTTCCTTTTTTATTAACTATCTTTTATTTGTGACTATTCTCACATTCTACATGTACCAGGCAATAGAAAAGTGTTCTGTTGCCCGGCGACGTTCTATTGCCTGACTACTTTTTGACGTCACGTTTGATTGGACAATTAATAAACATGAATATTTATGATTATACTCCTCTATTTCAGACAATATAAAACATGTTTGTTACAAATAAAAACAAAATCTTATACACCTTTCATTCTTTGAATCCAGCTAGTTCTAAAACAATAGAGAAAGGTACATGTATCTCAAATATGATAGCACACCACTAAAGCATAGCCTGGCTAAATAATCATTCAAAGATATAAAATAAGCAAACACACTGAGGATTCCTAATAAACTTCAGTGGCCAGGTTAATGAAGCTGTTCTAAGCTGTGTCCTAAACCATGTCGTAGGACTGAAAATGGGGGATTAAATTAGGACCAAATTAAGAACATGCCCTGTTTAAGCAAGCGTTAGCTGCCTTATGTAGTCATAAGGCACGAACCATTTTCTTTTGGTGGGGGGCCTGGGATTTTTTTCCAAAAAAAATATTAATTCCAATTTTTACAAAAAAAATAAAATGCTCCTAATGGAGCTGAAAAAAAAATTCAATATTCATAAATTTCCAAAAAATAATTTAATTTAAAAGCCTGATTTTCTCCCCGGGGGGGGGGTTACTCCCTATATACCAATATACGGGATGTGCATTTTTATGGGTCCATTTTTCACAATTTCTTACATATTATAGATTTGGGTATCTTTTTTTTAAGCAGTACACATAGATTTGGTACCCATTTTTGTTGATGTCTTACATAGGCATGAGAGTCAAAACAGAAAAGGTGCCATAGACGTGGGTCTTTGTGTTTTGGGGATACTTAACGAAATTAAGATGTCATTTTAAGTAAGAAAGAGACTTGTTATTTAGTTTATAAGGCTTCAATAAATGAAAAAAAACCTTAATTGACTTTTATTTCATTACATAGATATGGGTATTTTTTTGCTAATCACATATATTTGGGTATGTTTTTGACGATTTTCTGACATAGATTCAGGTACCAATTTCTATCTACAAAATGCACACCCCGTCATAAAACACCAGAGTACCCCCCCCCCCCCCCGGGTTTTTTCTGCCTCGCTTCGCTCATTTGCAAAAGTTTCAAATTTTGAAATTATAATGTGCTACGAAATAGTATCACTTTTAATATGTTTAGTACATGCATACATGTACATCATTCTATAGTTTTGATCTGTTATTGTATGAACCTCTGCTGTATGACTTCCAATCAGGATAATTAAAAGTTACATTGCATTTCTTATACCTTGCAATGTAATTTTTATAACCTATTTTACATACACACTATTGATGCATTATACCCATAAAAGAAGTTGAGAGTGGTGTAATGTTTTAGACTGGTCCGTCAGTTTGTTTACTCGAGGGATAAAATCATTTCCATAACTGATTATGCAGAAACTTTTGACCTAAGGCTTTCAACATTTGGAATTTATCATATGGTTGAATACGTTTCCTGATCTATATATCGTCTATAGGTATAAGTTTTCAGAATATAGCCTCTGTATCATTTTGTGATGTATGTCAGTTTCCATGAGCTTCAGCCGCCTTCGGACACCCTGGTATGAAAAATGAGTATTTCAAGTGTGGACATCTTAGACACTGTTGTCCCGCTTAACAAATAAAATTATATGTATTTCCCATCCCACTGGTAGATCCAGAAATGTCTATAAGACAACATTGGTCAATATTTACAGATTTCTTATTTTTCCAACTGCATTCTTACGTTGTTTTGTAGTTTATATGATGATTTTTTTAAATGAATTATGAAATCTAAATTTCATGATAAGCTTTCAGGAAATCACAAGAATGGATGTTTTTGCATCATTTACCCAAGAGCTTTTGAGGCCTTCAGCTATCTCCATGTCTGTTTAGCATGGTAGTTAAAACGCAGGATCCCTAACCAAATCAAAAGGCTTGTTTTCTATAATTCCTTATTGCCTTTAATTTGTACTTTTCTTTGTCTTATTTCAACCCAAAACTTGGAAATTAACTTTTAAAAACTTTGATACCAAAAGATGAACCTAAAAGGTAACCATGTGATAAGTCCCCTACGTGACAAGGTAACCAGGGCAATAACAAATGAATATGGTTTTCACTTCTAGTCTTGATAAGTTTTAGAATAAGATTTCACATATTGGAAAAAAGTATATTTATAAAAGAAACAAATTTTGGATTTTAGATATCCAGCTATTTGACTTTGTCTATTGTCCATTTAAATTAATATTACTATATACATTGTTTATTTTTTGGGGGATTCTGGTTTTTAATTATTTTCATTTTTTAGTTTGTGTTTTCAATAGAAGTTGGCTGACATATTCGCCATGTCTCCCTATATCCCATTTTCTTATAAATATATGTATGTTTTGAATGTGCATGTATTCAAAATCAAAATACAATACTAGTAGTCCAATATACATTTCATCTCCTACCAAGAGTTTGTCTGTTTGACTTATTCCATATCACATATCACTTATTCACATATCCCATTTGTCTTTAAAATATATATAGATTATTACACAGGGTTTTCCATATCAAGTCCCATATCATTCCGAGACTCCCATGTTAGGTCGAGGCGGGAGCCGAGACCTAATATGGGTCGAAGAATGATATAGAACCTGATATGGAAAACCCTGTATCATAATCTTTTTATCATACATTTTCAGCAAACAAATAAAAATGAATAGCAGACGATCAAATTTCTTTCTGTGTAGCAACATTCCGTCCGCTCCAGCATATGGAGTTTACGTATCACAATTGATTCGTTATTCCAGAGCATGTGGGGAGTACAACGACTTCCTTGATAGAGCTACACGGCTGACAAGCAAATTGTTAACACAGGGGTACGTTGCTCCCAGGTTGTTGTCATCACTCGAGAAATTTTACGGACGACATCATGTGCTTGTATACAAATACGGGATTTCTATCTCTCAGATGAGCACAGATCTTGGTTTGACATAGGATTTTGTAATGTCACCCTTTCCGGATTTGACCAACACTAAATCGATCTTTGGCAACGTAACGGGTGTGCTATAGCAAGCAGGAACTGCTTACTCTTCCGGAGCCCCTGAGTTCACTCTCGTTTCGACTTGAGTTCGCGTTGCTGAATGCGGTTTTGTTGTTATGTGTGTTTGTATTTTATGTTGTTATGTGGTTTGTTTTGTTGTGATGATTTTTTGTCTGCAGGTTTTGTCTTTGTCTTTACGGTTTTATGATACTGATTACCCCTTTGGTACACCTTTGCTTCTTTCAAAGCGAGGCTATAGACCTTGATATGGCATATTAGCCCAATTTTGTGCACGCGAGGTCTGATATGGCCATATTTGCCCACTTTTGTGCACGCGATGGCTTGATATGGTAAAAAAAGTCCCTAGTCAAGATATGGCTTGTAAATTTACGGCTGTTACACACGGACAAATTTAAAGGTATTCAAGCTAAATGTATGATAAATGAATGTTACTCACAATGAGAATAAATTAGTCCAAGAACTGGCCTAATTCACACAATTGATTAAAGACCTGTAAACTTACGAATAGAAAAACAAATGTAAAAAAAAAATTCTGAATTTGCCTGAAAAAAAAATATTGATTTTGCTTTGGGTAGAAAAAAAAATTGTTACTTTGATTTGGACAGAAAAAAAAAATAATATCAGGTAACAAAATTCCAGGCCCCCCACCGTATGAAAATGGTTCGTGCCTAAGGTTACTGCTGGCTTTCGCGTTTTTTTTTTCTATTTAGACGGAGTAATCTGCCTACTGTAACTATTTATCTCCTATATTACTTTTTCAAAAAATGATCAAATATGTTAGCATTTAAACCTTTTTTTTTAATATCTCAATTTTTAAAGCGACACACAACAAGTTTTATTAATTCTTTTGCAATTTACATAACGAACTTTTTAATGATCGACTCTAGAATATACATGAATATTTATCTGTTACTTGATTGGTCGTGCACTCTACCTTTCAATATTGCTGTAATTTCATTGGTTAATGTAGGTGAGTTTCTGATTCATTCATAAAATTCAATATACAATTAATACCCTAGTTTATGTTGGACGAGTTCATTTTCATCGAAGGGGTTTAAACCGATATACAATGCTGTGCACCCGAAAATTATTAATTTTTATCAAAAATATGATTTTTTATAGATTGAAAAATCTTCTGTGCCAAAAGGAAGGACACTAGAGTGTTCATTAACTTTCAAAATATCTGCTATTTTAGTGCTTACATATTTCGCTTGCCTTTTAACGCTTTAGCACTTTGATTAAAGATAACTTCAATAACACGACTTAGGACTGAGACATGTCCAAAGACCATCCTTAGACATGTCCTGATCCTAGGACACCTTCGTTAACACGGCCCCAGATTAACTTGTATTAAAATCTGATTATCCCGCTGATGAAAAACGAAATTAAAAAGAAATAATGTCATATCCATATCCATGTATGCTGAGCTTTGTTCGTGCAAAATTATAGTAAAATCTTATTAGCGTGTTATTAGGACTATAAATCTCATGAACCTTTTCAGGCGGAGAGGGATACCAGAAGGTCAAATTCGAATTAATTACAAAACATCATATTGATTTGGTATAGCAAACCCGAAAGAGAAATCGTAAAACATAACTTAAAGACATATCACAGAAAAGTTTCTTCAATTTGTTCTTATAATACCTAAAAGAAATTGCATTTTAAAAAGTATATTTAGCCGAAACTAAAATCGCAGTTTCCCTTTGGAATACCTTTGTCACCTGCGATTTTAATATATTCAATGAACATGTACAGGAAGTGGATGAGTTAAGGACATCACGTCGCACCATATATGACTATAGGACACATTGTTCAATTACTCGGGACGAAGTTTCTGAGCCATTTTACAAGAGTCTCAGAATCTTGAAATACTTTCCTGATCTTCATTTTTCACAGGTATTAATGTGTCATATCGTAAAACGTTTGGTAAAGGGATTTTGTCATGGTTTAGTCAAGGGCGTCATGGTTTGTACAAGGGATATTTGCATAATGTCGTCTGCAAAAATGAAATCATAATTTTTCCGGGCACAAAAGGCATTTTCGGGCATTTTTAAGGGCAAGATATATTTATACCAAAATATGGCACATGTAAATGATGGAATATACTCGCTAAATCATTCAGGAAAAATAGTTTTGTTCAATTGATAAAATAGCATCATTTTACGTTCCAAGCAAAAGTAAAAGCCAGATATTGCTCAAAAACAATCATTTACTGTGCATACAATCTTTTGACACATTTTTCAGCGTAATTAAACGCTTACAAAGCATGCATCGCAAAAATATTTGTTTTCACTTGTCATGGTTTGTACAAGGGACGTTGACCATGGTTTAGTGTAGGGTGGTCATGGTTTGGTCAAGGGATATTCAAAAATGATATTTTAAATCTTATTCAATCCTATTAGCTAACAATAATGTTTTAAACCTTAAACCTGTCATATATTTATATGACCAAAATAATACATACTAAAAATATACATATCAACCCGCTTGTATGCAATTCATAAGACATATTAGAGTAATCATGAGATAATTATTATTATACAGAAATGCCATATCAGGTTCCGTATCATTTCGAGACTCCCATATTAGATGTAGGCATAAGCTGAGGCAATAACATCGCTCGAGAAATGATATGGGATTTAATATGGAAAATCAAAGTCAAAATAGATACAAAGGTATACAGGAAAACACTGACTAGGCATTAGGTTTAATGCATGATTTTGCTTATTGCCGCGTATATAGATACAAACAACCTTCTACTCCCTATCAATTAGGCTTTTCCTTTCAGTATTAATAGAAGGACATTCCATAACTTAAATGATATTCAATACCAACTGAACTATTGCAAAGGGCATCAGATGAGTGCAGACGTTGGTTTGTCATAGGGTTTTGTTTCGTCTTCCTTTACCGGATTTGACGCACTAAATTGACTGTTGGTAACGCGACGGGTGTGCTATAACAAGCAGGAACTGCTTACTCTTCCGGAGCACCTGAGTTCATTCTCGTTTCGACTGGAGTTCGCAATGTTGATTGTCATTCAGATATGGATACCCCATTGGTACATGTACCTCTGCTTCTTGCATATCTCAGGGAATATGTTGCTTCATCCATAATAATATTATTCACTGCAACAGCAGTGCTTATAGTATTAGAGAAACGTTTGTTTCATCCATAATATTTTTTTATATTATCATACAGGAGTAGCTTGTACTGTTTTTAGAAGCTTATATCATATTTAAATGTTCAATGGTAATCCTGATGGTTAGTATATGTTGTTGGCTTAGTGACGGTCTTGAGCAATTAAAAGGATTTAAATTATATATATAAGAAATATATATCATTTATATGCTATTAATGAAGGTAACGATTTATAAATTCCAAGAAACGATCCAATGATTGTTTTGGGGGTTAAAGATGCGTATTAAGAAACACGGAAACACAGTATGTCGTCAAACACAATAAAACAGCAGAAAATACCTAATAATATGTTCGATCTCCTAACTTATGAAAATGTGATAAACCATCACATAATGGTATAAACCATGACAATTTTCTGTTCCCTTTACCAAACCATGACAAAATTTAAATTTGGTTAATTAGCACAACTAAGCAGATTTAAAGTTAACACAGTAAACCTTTATCGTCATGTTCAATTCCTTTCAGCTCTCCTCACTATTTGATACTAAAATAAAGGTATTTTTACATATTTTAGAAAAAAAATCCCTTGTACAAACCATGACCTCCCTTTACCATACCATGACAAAATCCCTTTACCAAACGTTGTACGATATGACACATTACTACCTGTGTTTTTATTTGTTTTTAATTGATAATATTTGTAAAGTCCAAGGGTTTTATAAACTAGGGTCTAAAGAAAATCAGACTATTGTAGATGGAGAAAAGCGCTGTTGCTTGCTTAAAACTTCATTTAGCTCTATAAAAGTCTACATTTGGTCGAAGTTGTAAGATGACTCCCTTTGAAGGTCAAAAATAGCATTTTTGCCCTATAGAATGAAAACTATTGCAGATAGGAAAAAGCTGTTGCTTGCTTATATCAACCCTTTAGCCCATTAAGCTTTAGAAAAGTCTCTATTGGGCCAAAGTTGTCAAATGTCCCCTCATATGGATAACAGCTCATAGAAGGACCTTTATTGCTTAAGGACCAGGTAAAGCGATTCTTGCCTCTTGTATTTTTTATTTTGAAATTTCATTTTAATCAATAAACTATTTATAAAGAAAAATATAAGACTTAAAAAGAGAATAAGGATTTTTATTGTTCAAAGGTTAAAAACATAAAACCTATGCATATAAAATTAAACATTTGAAATGTTAGTCCCTTTTGGGCCCCTAATTTCTAAAACAAATAGGGTCAAAATCAATCCCATTCATCCTTGTATGGTAGAAAACATTATTGTAAAATTTATGAGCATTTAATAAGTCAGAACAAAAGTTATTTTGGGAAGAAACAAAGAAGTAGCAATTTCTTAATGAAAAAAGGAGGGACCCCCAAAATCAATCCCATCCATCCTCTTATAATAAGGAACATCATTGTCAAATTTCATAGCAATCGGATAACTAGAACTTTAATTATTTTATGTAACTCTAAAGTAAAGAGACAACTAAGACGACGTCATCATACCATTTTATATATGTCCGCAAATCTTTTGCGGTCGTATAAAAAGGTCTCTTAAATCATCAAATCACTAAAATTGTTTTGCTCCACCTCTGGACCTGCTGGGGTCTTTAGTCGGTCCCATGCGGTTAAGGGCTTACACATTGAACAATATATTGTAACACCACTGGTTCTTGCTATTATAACTGTACTGCGACCATCCAGTATGCAGCAGATCTATAGACAATTTTCAACAGTTCCCAAAACAAAGACAGCACTATCACCTCAGTCGACACATACGATAGTTTTCTAGATCTTCAAACCTCTCAGTAACTGACGATAGAGATTTACCCATTGTTAGCCACCTATATTTGGAATAATTACAGTTAAAATTGCCTTAATTGTGTTTTACAATCATGTTATGTGTTGGTTTTATGGTTTTATTGTGTGTGTTACTCCCGGACCTAAAATCGGAATTAAAAGGGAAAATTAAGTACCATAAAACCTGGTTTAACTAAGGTGTCTTTTGAACTGGCCTTTATCAAGCCATGATCATTGGTATCTTAAGATCTCCTGTGTGACATTGCCTTGTATTTGTTGAATTCTGATATCAAATTGTAAATGGTGAAGAAAATCAAGGTCTTTGGTGAAAGGGTTTTTATACTCACCCTCGGAAAAGAAGGAGACGACTTGTTTAACTTAGCACATCCTCCTAGCCGCAATACATATTTTGGTTACTAAACCAGGTAACAATTATTATTGGGACTTTGGTGTTATTTAAAACAAAATTGGGACAAGCTGCCGAAGATGATTGACTTTGCTGAAGAGAGCTTTGTAAAAATAATGGGGTGTTTAAATTTATAATCAAAACGCAGGATGGTATTTTTTGTCTGGGATAAAAATCTTAAGAGTATACCCAATGTGCTTTAGTAAAAACAGGGCTACATAACCAAGAAAAAAAAATAAAAAGTCTATAGGCCGGATTTTATTAGCCAATATTGATGTCAACAGAACTGAAAGAGGTTTAGTGTTGCATTTGAATGACCCCGCAATGAAGCGCTGATCATATGGATTTTTATGTAATTTAGGAATTCAATACAGGGATGGAATGTCATCATTTTTAGCACTGACAGAAAGGCCGAAGGAGGAAATGACATATCTGTGATTGTCAATAATTTCCTCCTTAGACAGTGTTGTAGCTGTGTATGTTGTGCTATTGCTGGTGCAACCAACCCCTAATTTAGCTGTCAAGTAGTTAATCTAGTGTTTCTTTCACACAGCAATGATGTGATTTGGTGCTTTGTCTGTAGGTACAACATCATACATGTCATGTAAGGTGGACAATGTTTTTGCAACATCAGCGCTAAAAAATCGATGGTGCTTAAGTGGCCATTGAGCCCTTTAAAGAATTGATTTTTTCAAAATCAGTGACCTCACAGCTTAAACCCATTCTGACAAAAACATGGAAAAAAATCGTTATATTTTTTACCTTTTGCTTTAGATCCTTCGGGTTTTTCCTAACTGTCATAGTTGCTTGCGATTTTACCCAATGTTCTTATTTTAGCAACGTTACTGAACATGTTGAACAAATCCTTTCAAAATAGGGACCTATTTTTTGTTGTCAGAAATTATTCATGCAAAGTTTCAGTCAAAATGGTTCAGTGATTTCAAGGGAATAGTTTTGAAATAGTTAATGGATGGCGACAGACGCATATTGATGGCATTAGCATGGGTTAGGTCAGGCGAGATTAAAAGGCTTTTTGCGTCAGCTTTCGCCATTGTAACAATGAAATACAAATGACAACAAAGTTCCAGACAATAAAATTATCCTTCTATAATCAAATAAATGAAAAGAAACAGATGAACTCTAGACATGGAACTGACTGACTTATCAATGTGTATTTGCGGTAACCAATTTCTAGCAAGATATTATTTTTAATGCAAAATCTAAAAATGTAATCTCATGTCCAAACACTCAATTTGAATTCATCATCATTTTATACTTTAACAAGTTAATGGTGTGTTTCGTTGCATGGTCAACAATCGGATCGACAATGTGCTTAGTAAAAACAGGGCTACATAACCAAGAAAATAAAATAAATAAAAAGTCAGGGAAAAACGATATGACTAATACGGCCGAACAAGAAAATATCATCCATACCAAACCATCCCCATTAGACATGTCTGTTACGGACTCTATATATATATACAAAATATTAAACAATTCGATTACATGTACCCCTATGTTCACAGGTTCATTGAATAACCATAGACCAATTCGAGATCCTAGGCCCGGCTTATAGACTCGCACACCCAATTTTAAACAATGTTAACCTTCCCCGCGGTCAACGGGCCTCGTGGAGCTGTTGTCCCGTGGTTCATTCTACATAAATAAAAAGAGGGATACCTAATCATTTTCTTTCGAATGGTCTTTCAGACCTTGGGGCGATTTAGAATCCTAGGCCCGTCTATTATGTGCTCAAATACATTTTTAAAAACAATTGGAGCACCCCTAAGGGCACGCAGGTCCAATGGTGTTAGTACGGGATGCTATCTAGAGTCCTTTAAGTGGAGGGTGTGTTTGTTCCGACCAATCACAGCCATTGTTCCAGATTACTAAACTCAAGCTAGCGAACAATAAGCCAGCGAACAATAACAAAAATCAAGCTAGCGAACAATAAGCCAGCGAACAATAAGAAAACGCGCGAAAATGGTAATATCTAAAAACCAAAAAATCGCAATATCGTACAATTTTCCTATACACATTTTTTGCTCACCTGAACCGAAGGGTCATGCGAGCATTAATCTTTGTCGTCTGTCCGTCTGTTAACTTTTTCAGACTTTAACTGCTCTGACACTAAAAGTCCAGCATGGCGTGTTTTTTTTTAGTGTATGATGTGGAGTTTAGACTTTTTTAAGGAAACATATTATCGTCGTGGCTAAAAATAGACCATAGGGGCAGGTAAATTGCATTTTTTGCAAATAACACAAAAACGGCCTCACATATCGAAATTCCCGCAAACAGGTAAAAGTGGTCAACATGCCAAGATCTATCTACCCTGAATTTTTTAAAGAAGACCCAAAAAGCCATGTAGGAATTAAGAACTGTGCTTTTTGGATTTTTTTCTTAATTTTCAACTTTATTAATTATTGTTAAAAATGTAATTGGGTCAATTTATTATAGAATTATTTCTCTTTGAAGGTAAAAGTGATTGTTTTGCTGGGTTTGGTTTACTACTGTAGTTAAAAAAAACTTTTCAATTAAATGTAAACACTGTGCATGACCATTGAATGTTGGTATAGTAAATATATAGATATTGTAGGTTAGTTGCAAAGGTAGAAAGTATATCCATATGCCAACAGTGATAAAAATCATATTTTTAAAGCTGTTGACATCAGAAAATCCAACATGGTCTATAGCTGGATTCGAACCCATACTGGTTGTCATCTATGACAACACCGCCTGCACGGTGTCCAGCGCCCTAGACTACTAGACCACCTATACTTAAGGGAAAACGTATCAACGTATATGTATTTAAAACGTTTTAGTTACGTTTAATTCATTTTATTGTGGTACAAGTTTTTTGAATGTTTGATTTGAATATATGTGTCCTAACCATTTATTACAAATGTGTTTGAACAAATAAATATTAGGTTTTTCGTATCCATTAGATAGTGACTAGATAACACACATTGAAACAATGCAGAAAAATAACCTGTAGTAGCTATTTCTTATCAAAAGACCAAATGTTAAATAATAGAAACCAATAGCCACTTTTTCTTAAAGGTCAAATACTTGTTCGGCATCCTGTAAAGTAGAACAAAATCCCAAAAGCTCGGTCCAGACTTTGCCGTAGGGCTAATTCCATAGGGAGTACCAAGATGTAGGGTCAGACAGACGAGGGTACCGAACTTTGACCAACAATCAAGAAAAAATTGAAAATTTACCCAGCTAGGGATTAAAGGACTGGATAGTGCTAGGACAGTACTAGCATATCCCAAAAGATCGGTCCAAATTTTGCCGTAGGGCTCATTCCATAGGGGTACTAAGATGTAGGGACAGACGGACGAGGGTACCCAACTTTGACCAACAATCAAGAAAAAAGTAAAAAATTACCCAGATAGGGATTAAAGGACTGAATAGTGCTTGGATAGTACTAGCATATCCTTAAAGCTCGGTCCAAACTTTGCCGTAGGGCTCATTCCATATGGGTACCAAAATCTAGGGGCAGACGGTCGAGGGTACCCAACTTTGACCAACAATCAAGAAAAAAGTGAAAATTTACCCTGCTAGGGATTAAAGGACTATATAGGGCTAGGATATTACTAGCAAATCCTAAAAGCTCGGTCTAAACTTTGCCGCAGGGCTTATTCCATAGGGGTACCAAGATGTTGGGGCAGACGGTCGAGGGTACCCAACTTTGACCAACAATCAAGAAAAAAGTAAAAATTTACCCAGCTAAGAATTATAGGACTGGATAGTGCTAGGATAAAACTAGCATATCCCAAAAGCTCGGTCAAAACTTTGGCGTAGGGCTCATTCCATAGTGGTACCAAAATGTAGGGGCAGACGGACGAGGGTACCCAAGTTTGACCAACTATCAAGAAGAAAGTAAAAATTTACCCAGCAGGGGATTAAAGGGCTAGATAGTGCTAGGATAGTACTAGCATATCCCTAAAATTAGGCCCAAACTTTGCCGTAGGGCTCATTCCATTGGGGTACCAAGATGTAGGGGCAGAAGGACGAGGTTCCCAACTTTGACCAACAATCAAGATAAAGTAAAAATTTACCCAGCTAGGGATTAAACGGCTGGATAGTGCTACGATAGTACTAGCATATCTCAAAAGCTCTCTCCAAACTTTGCCGTAGGGCTCATTCCATACGGGTACTAAGGTGTAGGGGCAGACGGACGAGGGTACCCAACTTTGACCAACAATCAAGAAAAAAGTAAAAATTTACCCAGCAGGGGATTAAAGGACTGAATAGTGCTTGGATAGTACTAGCATATCCTTAAAGCTCGGTCCAAACTTTGCCGTAGGGCTCATTCCATATGGGTACCAAAATCTAGGGGCAGACGGTCGAGGGTACCCAACTTTGACCAACAATCAAGAAAAAAGTGAAAATTTACCCTGCTAGGGATTAAAGGACTATATAGGGCTAGGATAGTACTAGCAAATCCTAAAAGCTCGGTCTAAACTTTGCCGCAGGGCTTATTCCATAGGGGTACCAAGATGTTGGGGCAGACGGTCGAGGGTACCCAACTTTGACCAACAATCAAGAAAAAAGTAAAAATTTACCCAGCAGGGGATTAAAGGGCTAGATAGGGTTAGGATAGTACTAGCATATCCCGAAAACTCGGCCCAAACTTTGCCGTAGGGCTCATTCCATAGGGAGTACCAAGATGTAGGGTCAGACGGACGAGGGCACCCAATATGACTAACAATCAAGAAAAAAGTTAAAATTTACCCAGCTAGGGATTAAAGGACTGGATAGTGCTAGGATAGTACTATCATATCCCAAAAGCTCGGTCCAAACTTTGCCGCAGGGCTTATTCCATATTAGTACCAAGATGTAGTGGCAGACGGTCGAGGGTACCCAACTTTGACCAACAATCAAGAAAAAAGTAAAAATTTACCCAGCTAAGAATTATAGGACTGGATAGTGCTAGGATAAAACTAGCATATCCCAAAAGCTCGGTCCAAACTTTGGCGTAGGGCTCATTCCATAGTGGTACCAAAATGTAGGGGCAGACGGACGAGGGTACCCAAGTTTGACCAACTATCAAGAAAAAAGTAAAAATTTACCCAGCAGGGGATTAAAGGGCTAGATAGTGCTAGGATAGTACTAGCATATCCCTAAAATTCGGCCCAAACTTTGTCGTAGGGCTCATTCCATAGGGGTACCAAGATGTAGGGGCAGAAGGACGAGGTTCCCAACTTTGACCAACAATCAATATAAAGTAAAAATTTACCCAGCTAGGGATTAAACGGCTGGATAGTGCTACGATAGTACTAGCATATCTCAAAAGCTCTCTCCAAACTTTGCCGTAGGGCTCATTCAATACGGGTACTAAGGTGTAGGGGCAGACGGACGAGGGTACCCAACTTTGACCAACAATCAAGAAAAAAGTAAAAATTTACCCAGCAGGGGATTAAAGGACTGGATAGTGCTGGGATAGTACTAGCATATCCCAAAAGCTCGGTCCAAACTTTGCCGTAGGGCTCATTCCATATGGGTACCAAGATGTAGGGGCAGACGGTCGAGGGTACCCAACATTGACCAACAATCAAGAAAAAAGTAAAAATTTACCCAGCAGGGGATTAAAGGGCTAGATAGTGCTAAGATAGTACTAGCATATCCCGAAAACTCGGCCCAAACTTTGCCGTAGGGCTCATTCCATAGGGAGTACCAAAATATACGGTCAGACGGACGAGGGTACCGAACTTTGACCAACAATCAAGAAAAAAGTAAAAATTTACCCAGTTAGGGATTAAAGGACTGGATAGTGCTAGGATAGTACTAGCATATCCCTAAAATTCGGCCCAAACTTTGCCGTAGGGCTCATTCCATTGGGGTACCAAGATGTAGGGGCAGAAGGACGAGGTTCCCAACTTTGACCAACAATCAAGATAAAGTAAAAATTTACCCAGCTAGGGATTAAACGGCTGGATAGTGCTACGATAGTACTAGCATATCTCAAAAGCTCTCTCCAAACTTTGCCGTAGGGCTCATTCCATACGGGTACTAAGGTGTAGGGGCAGACGGACGAGGGTACCCAACTTTGACCAACAATCAAGAAAAAAGTAAAAATTTACCCAGCAGGGGATTAAAGGACTGAATAGTGCTTGGATAGTACTAGCATATCCTTAAAGCTCGGTCCAAACTTTGCCGTAGGGCTCATTCCATATGGGTACCAAAATCTAGGGGCAGACGGTCGAGGGTACCCAACTTTGACCAACAATCAAGAAAAAAGTGAAAATTTACCCTGCTAGGGATTAAAGGACTATATAGGGCTAGGATAGTACTAGCAAATCCTAAAAGCTCGGTCTAAACTTTGCCGCAGGGCTTATTCCATAGGGGTACCAAGATGTTGGGGCAGACGGTCGAGGGTACCCAACTTTGACCAACAATCAAGAAAAAAGTAAAAATTTACCCAGCAGGGGATTAAAGGGCTAGATAGGGTTAGGATAGTACTAGCATATCCCGAAAACTCGGCCCAAACTTTGCCGTAGGGCTCATTCCATAGGGAGTACCAAGATGTAGGGTCAGACGGACGAGGGCACCCAATATGACTAACAATCAAGAAAAAAGTTAAAATTTACCCAGCTAGGGATTAAAGGACTGGATAGTGCTAGGATAGTACTATCATATCCCAAAAGCTCGGTCCAAACTTTGCGTAGGGCTTATTCCATATTAGTACCAAGATGTAGGGTCAGACGGTCGAGGGTACCCAACTTTGACTAACAATCAAGAAAAAAGTAAAAATTTACCCAGCTAAGAATTATAGGACTGGATAGTGCTAGGATAAAACTAGCATATCCCAAAAGCTCGGTCCAAACTTTGCGTAGGGCTTATTCCATATTAGTACCAAGATGTAGGGGCAGACGGACGAGGGTACCCAACTTTGACTAACAATCAAGAAAAAAGTAAAAATTTACCCAGCTAAGAATTATAGGACTGGATAGTGCTAGGATAAAACTAGCATATCCCAAAAGCTCGGTCCAAACTTTGGCGTAGGGCTCATTCCATAGTGGTACCAAAATGTAGGGGCAGACGGACGAGGGTACCCAAGTTTGACCAACTATCAAGAAAAAAGTAAAAATTTACCCAGCAGGGGATTAAAGGGCTAGATAGTGCTAGGATAGTACTAGCATATCCCTAAAATTCGGCCCAAACTTTGCCGTAGGGCTCATTCCATAGGGGTACCAAGATGTAGGGGCAGAAGGACGAGGTTCCCAACTTTGACCAACAATCAATATAAAGTAAAAATTTACCCAGCTAGGGATTAAACGGCTGGATAGTGCTACGATAGTACTAGCATATCTCAAAAGCTCTCTCCAAACTTTGCCGTAGGGCTCATTCAATACGGGAACTAAGGTGTAGGGGCAGACGGACGAGGGTACCCAACTTTGACCAACAATCAAGAAAAAAGTAAAAATTTACCCAGCAGGGGATTAAAGGACTGGATAGTGCTGGGATAGTACTAGCATATCCCAAAAGCTCGGTCCAAACTTTGCCGTAGGGCTCATTCAATACGGGTACTAAGGTGTAGGGGCAGACGGACGAGGGTACCCAACTTTGACCAACAATCAAGAAAAAAGTAAAAATTTACCCAGCAGGGGATTAAAGGACTGGATAGTGCTGGGATAGTACTAGCATATCCTTAAAGCTCGGTCCAAACTTTGCCGTAGGGCTCATTCCATATGGGTACCAAAATCTAGGGGCAGACGGACGAGGGTACCCAAATTTGACTTACAATCAAGAAAAAAGTAAAAATTTACCCAGCTAGGGATTAAAGGACTGGATAGTGCTAGGATATAAATATCATATTTCAAAAGCTCGGTCCAAACTTTGCCGTAGGGCTTATTCCATATTGGTACCAAGATGTAGGGGCAGACGGTCGAGGGGACCCAACTTTGACCAACAGTCAAGAAAAAAGTAAAAATTTACCCAGCAGGGGATTAAAGGGCTAGATAGGGTTAGGATAGTACTAGCATATCCCGAAAACTCGGCCCAAACTTTGCCGTAGGGCTCATTCCATAGGGAGTACCAAGATGTAGGGTCAGACGGACGAGGGCACCCAAATTTGACTAACAATCAAGAAAAAAGTAAAAAATTACCCAGTTAGGGATTAAAGGACTGGATAGTGCTAGGATAGTACTATCATATCCCAAAAGCTCGGTCCAAACTTTGCCGTAGGGCTTATTCCATATTGGTACCAAGATGTAGGGGCAGACGGTCGAGGGTACCCAACTTTGACCAACAATCAAGAAAAAAGTAAAAATTTACCCAGCTAAGAATTATAGGACTGGATAGTGCTAGGATAAAACTAGCATATCCCAAAAGCTTGGTCCAAACTTTGGCGTAGGGCTCATTCCATAGTGGTACCAAATTGTAGGGGCAGACGGACGAGGGTACCCAAGTTTGACCAACTATCAAGAAAAAAGTAAAAATTTACCCAGCAGGGGATTAAAGGGCTAGATAGTGCTAGGATAGTACTAGCATATCCCTAAAATTCGGCCCAAACTTTGCCGTAGGTCTCATTCCATAGGGGTACCAAGATGTAGGGGCAGAAGGACGAGGTTCCCAACTTTGACCAACAATCAAGATAAAGTAAAAATTTACCCAGCTAGGGATTAAACGGCTGGATAGTGCTAGGATAGTACTAGCATATCTCAAAAGCTCTCTCCAAACTTTGCCGTAGGGCTCATTCCATACGGGTACTAAGATGTAGGGGCAGACGGACGAAGGTACCCAAATTTGACCAACAATCAAGAAAAAAGTAAAAATTTTCCCAGATAGGGATAAAAGGACTGGATAGTGCTAGGAAAGTACTACTATATCCCAAAAGCTCGGTCCAAACTTTGCCGTAGGGCTCATTCCATAGGGGTACCAAGATGTACGGGCAGACGGACGAGGATACCCAATTAATAGATAATTGAATTTGGTATGGTGAGCTGATAAACTGGACATTTATATAATTATCTCCGTACGTTATACTAGTTCAGTGATGAAAATCGTTTTTTTAAAAAATCTGTTTAGGGGACCACCATTTGATTCTGAGGAGGGGGCCTGGCAGTTTTTGTAAATAAATATTCTGGCCCGGCCAAAGCTGAAAATAAATATTCTGGCCCTCACTTCTAGGAAAATAAAATAAATATCCTGGCCCCAGATCCTATAACATATTTTAGTATATGAAAAATAAATATTCTTGCCTAGAAGTGGCGAAAAATAAATTTTCTGACCCGGAAAATATTGAAAATAAATATTCTTGCTTGACCGAAACTGCCAGCCCCCCCTTTCAGAATCAAATGTTCGTCCCCTTATATCGCAAAATCCATGCTGCTTTGGATTAGATTCGAACGCATACTTGTAAGTATGGCATTTATGACAACGCGGCCTGCACTGTGTCCATTGCTTTAAAAAATATATAGCTTTTGGTGGATTATTTAAACCTCCTCGTAATAACACAATACGTGATAAACAGTAGGTGTTTTTTTTTTGGGGGGGGGGGGGGGGACTGGTACCTAACTATAGATTGCAATTTTCGTAGTTGATGTGTGTATTACAGTTAACAACCGTCTTCAAATGAGTATAATTTTAATTATTTTTGAGTGTGTGTTTTATTTTTTTATTTTTTTGTTTGAGTGTGAATTTTAATTTGAGTGTGTTATCAAAATTTTGAATGTGTAAAATAACTTATGTTTGAATCATACTTTAGACGAGAACGGCGTGCCATAACCCATGTTCTGCTAGCTTATTCAATGTATACAAGACTTTATCTTTTCAACTAATAAAAGATAAATCAAACAACGCATTAAAACACTGCATGCCATTTCGTTAAAATATTTTTTTTATGGAACTAATTATTTTGTAATTAATTTATAAATTTGTCTTCTTTTAAGAAAAAAAAACATCTACAAACATACTTATATAACGGGTTTTTCCTGGCTTCATATAGTTTATACTCATTTTTTATGCTCAAGCGACGAAAAGTAGGGGGCATCAAGTTCTACTCAATACATATATATGGAATGTTCAAACCATAATTCCCTCACAAGGGTTTCCACCACAGAAGGACAGCAGCTCGTGTGGTGCTTTTGTTTGTATTTACGCAAAATTAATATTAGAAAACAAAGTTCTAGATGACAATGTTACATCAGAGTTGCTGCGCTTATATATTTTATTAGAGGTGATGAATGCTGATGTGGACATCAAAGCTGATGGGGAAATGCTCACCCTTAAAGAACTGCTAAGGAGTAATGATGTAGACAAAATTGCTGAAAATATCATTTCCGGAAAAAGTAATAGTAATCTTAACAAAGAGTTTATATCAAACCCGTACAGTCTAAAAGAAAAAGAAAAAGAAGGATTCGGAGAGCAGTATGTAGACAGAGAAGAATATGTCCAAATTATAGAATTTCTCCATAAAAGATATTTTAGAGTTACAAAAAAGTTGTTTAAACAGGAAATATCAACAATATATGACACTTCAACAGAATTTAAGAAAAGGCTGCAACAAAGTCCGGTATTTATGTTTTGGTATTGTTCCTTTGTATTATATTAGTAAAGGAAATCCTAATTGAAGTTTTAAGCAACAAAACGGGAAAGTCAAGACAAGAAGTTCGCAATATCTGTTCATCAACCGAGTTTTCTCTATCTCAAAGGACTAAAGAGATGGTTTGTGAGGTCCGAAACAGAAGAAAAAACTGGAAAGCGCCATTAATGATTAAATGACCTTTTAGATAGAAAAAAGTACATATGAAAAAGATATTTAAATATGTACACACGAACTTATATATTTGCTCTTAATATTGAATTTCCTTAATGTACAGTTCAATTATTTCATTTACTTTTAGATTTTGACGGTACAACGAATTGTCAAATGAAGAAAAAAATAATAATTAGTTTGATTTTTAGCTCACCTGGACCGAAGTTCCATGTGAGCTATTACCATCACTTGGCGTCCGTTGTCGTCTGTTAACTTTTCTTCAAAGATCTTCTCCAAAACCACTGAAGGGATTCTTTTGAAACTTTATACACTTGATCTATAGGATGTCCTCTATCAAGTTTGTAAAATTTATGCACACCGACCAACAAAGATGACCGCCGTTGCTAAAAATAGAACAGGGGGGTCAGACCATTGTTTTTGACTTATAACTCGAAAAGCATAAAAGATAGAGAAAATACGAGGTGACCTGCATTCTTCAGTATCAAAAGCTACACATTTCTTCATTGAGTCGAAGTTGAGAAACGACTCCCTGTAGCAGTTATTGTCCGTTTTACATCAAAATTGACCGTTTTGCAGTTTTTGGACTATATCTTGAAAACTCTAAGTGCTAGAGGAAAAGGTAACATTGCAAAGTTGGTAAGCTCATTGAGATCTAAAAAAATGGTTTCAGTATCAAAATTGTCAGATCAACCGTTTAAAAGTTATAGAGATTAGTTGTTGCTTGCTTAACAGTTCAGCTCACTTAGCTTCACAAAAGTCTTCATAGGGTCAAAATTGTCAGGTGACCCCTAAAAGAGGTTACAGTCCCTTAAAGGTGAAATATAAAGTTTTTTAGAGAAAAGCTTTTTTGCTAGACATTCAGCTCATTTAGCCTACAAAAGTCTTCATAAGGTTGACATCAAGACAAGGTGAGCGATTCAGGCTCCTGAGAGCCTCTTGTTTAATAGAATTGAAGAATTGAAAACGCTTGTTTTATTATTGGTACATGTGTAGGTTTTGGTGCTTTAGAAAACTTGTACAAGATCTTGCATTTGTATTTCATCTATGTTATGGTCTCGTGTGTATTGTGCAATGTTGATGCAACTCTTTGTTTTTGCACTGATTTTTATTAATTCTATGTACAGAGACATATTGTTTTTTTTTATTAGTTATTTGTACTATGATCCCGACAAAACTGTGTGATTAAACGCAATCCTAATTTGTGCCTTTAAATTCGAACCTTTTCAAAATGGCCGCATCTTACTACAACACCCCCAAGAAAGTCAAAATGCTCCGATGTCAATAAAATTTCAATATTCTGGGGTTTCCTGAGGGGAATGGACATTAGAAGACATGCAGAAGTTTGTACCAGCTGTAAACTTCTACTTTACAGGAAACATAAACTTTATTTTTTTTCTTCCTCTTTGTCTACTCATTGAACATGTCAAAGTATCTATTCCTAGTTATTTTGAAGAAGGTCAATAAAACCTAAAACAAAATGAGACTATCAGAAGTTGAGATTTCGCAAGCAGTTTTCGGAGCTTTCATTTCTTAAAATAGAGGAAAAAAATAAATTTTATGGGACCGACTTTAGAATTGATAGTCACAGTAAGCAAGGTATGCTGAGATCATTGATGCAAAAATAATTTTAATTAAGCTTCCAGCTCAAAAACGGTAACTATATTACTTCACCCGCCCAAAAAGTCAAAGTTGTCCTATTTTAACAAAATTTATATTTTATACACTGATTGAATAAAGTAGGTTTTCAGTTATTTGTTTGTTGGCTTTCCATGAATTTAATAAATATATTAGTTCAGGTTTCAAAATTACAATCGTTTAACTACCATCCCCCTTTTCGGCTAGTTGTTTCAGCTACCTTATAATAAATAAAGGTAACCGAGCGGAGATCACTCGCATAATCCAGACAGAATGCAATGGTCCGGACTTGGTACAGGCATCCAGTAGTACAAAGATCACAACACTTTTGAGTGCACAATTAGTTAAGATGAACATCTCAATACAAATAATATACAACACATTGCAAAAATTTATTAGTCTATTTAATTCAACTGATTGGACGGAGTCTGATTTTCTAGGATGTAGTCCTAGCATTTAAATGAAGAAGTTCGAAGAATATAATCTGCAACAAATCTTGTCAAATAAATATAGCACTAAGCAAAACCAATCCACCATATTTTGAACTTTTCAATGAATGGTAAATAACGTAACTTTTGTAAGATTTAGAATGAGACGTATTTTTTATATCCTAATATATACGAGTATATAAAGTTGAGTACCCTACATCTTGGTACCCCCTATAGAATGAGCTCTACAGCAAAGTTTGGACCGAGCTTTTGGGATTTGCTAGCTCTATGCTAGCATAATCCATTCCCAAAATCCCCAGCTGGGTAAATTTTTCATTGTTCCACAATCCATGGTCAAAGTAGGGTCCCCCTGGCCATATAACCCTTCGTCTTGGTACTGCCTATGCTTAGCCCCTACGGCAAAGTTTGGACCGAGCTTTTGGGATTTGCTAGCTCTATGCTAGCATAATCCATTCCCAAAATCCCCAGCTGGGTAAATTTTTCATTGTTCCACAATCCATGGTCAAAGTAGGGTCCCCCTGGCCATATAACCCTTCGTCTTGGTACTGCCTATGCTTAGCCCCTACGGCAAAGTTTGGACCGAGCTTTTGGGATTTGCTAGCTCTATGCTAGCATAATCCATTCCCAAAATCCCCAGCTGGGTAAATTTTTCATTGTTCCACAATCCATGGTCAAAGTAGGGTCCCCCTGGCCATATAACCCTTCGTCTTGGTACTGCCTATGCTTAGCCCCTACGGCAAAGTTTGGACCGAGCTTTTGGGATTTGCTAGCTCTATGCTAGCATAATCCATTCCCAAAATCCCCAGCTGGGTAAATTTTTCATTGTTCCACAATCCATGGTCAAAGTAGGGTCCCCCTGGCCATATAACCCTTCGTCTTGGTACTGCCTATGCTTAGCCCCTACGGCAAAGTTTGGACCGAGCTTTTGGGATTTGCTAGCTCTATGCTAGCATAATCCATTCCCAAAATCCCCAGCTGGGTAAATTTTTCATTGTTCCACAATCCATGGTCAAAGTAGGGTCCCCCTGGCCATATAACCCTTCGTCTTGGTACTGCCTATGCTTAGCCCCTACGGCAAAGTTTGGACCGAGCTTTTGGGATTTGCTAGCTCTATGCTAGCATAATCCATTCCCAAAATCCCCAGCTGGGTAAATTTTTCATTGTTCCACAATCCATGGTCAAAGTAGGGTCCCCCTGGCCATATAACCCTTCGTCTTGGTACTGCCTATGCTTAGCCCCTACGGCAAAGTTTGGACCGAGCTTTTGGGATTTGCTAGCTCTATGCTAGCATAATCCATTCCCAAAATCCCCAGCTGGGTAAATTTTTCATTGTTCCACAATCCATGGTCAAAGTAGGGTCCCCCTGGCCATATAACCCTTCGTCTTGGTACTGCCTATGCTTAGCCCCTACGGCAAAGTTTGGACCGAGCTTTTGGGATTTGCTAGCTCTATGCTAGCATAATCCATTCCCAAAATCCCCAGCTGGGTAAATTTTTCATTGTTCCACAATCCATGGTCAAAGTAGGGTCCCCCTGGCCATATAACCCTTCGTCTTGGTACTGCCTATGCTTAGCCCCTACGGCAAAGTTTGGACCGAGCTTTTGGGATTTGCTAGCTCTATGCTAGCATAATCCATTCCCAAAATCCCCAGCTGGGTAAATTTTTCATTGTTCCACAATCCATGGTCAAAGTAGGGTCCCCCTGGCCATATAACCCTTCGTCTTGGTACTGCCTATGCTTAGCCCCTACGGCAAAGTTTGGACCGAGCTTTTGGGATTTGCTAGCTCTATGCTAGCATAATCCATTCCCAAAATCCCCAGCTGGGTAAATTTTTCATTGTTCCACAATCCATGGTCAAAGTAGGGTCCCCCTGGCCATATAACCCTTCGTCTTGGTACTGCCTATGCTTAGCCCCTACGGCAAAGTTTGGACCGAGCTTTTGGGATTTGCTAGCTCTATGCTAGCATAATCCATTCCCAAAATCCCCAGCTGGGTAAATTTTTCATTGTTCCACAATCCATGGTCAAAGTAGGGTCCCCCTGGCCATATAACCCTTCGTCTTGGTACTGCCTATGCTTAGCCCCTACGGCAAAGTTTGGACCGAGCTTTTGGGATTTGCTAGCTCTATGCTAGCATAATCCATTCCCAAAATCCCCAGCTGGGTAAATTTTTCATTGTTCCACAATCCATGGTCAAAGTAGGGTCCCCCTGGCCATATAACCCTTCGTCTTGGTACTGCCTATGCTTAGCCCCTACGGCAAAGTTTGGACCGAGCTTTTGGGATTTGCTAGCTCTATGCTAGCATAATCCATTCCCAAAATCCCCAGCTGGGTAAATTTTTCATTGTTCCACAATCCATGGTCAAAGTAGGGTCCCCCTGGCCATATAACCCTTCGTCTTGGTACTGCCTATGCTTAGCCCCTACGGCAAAGTTTGGACCGAGCTTTTGGGATTTGCTAGCTCTATGCTAGCATAATCCATTCCCAAAATCCCCAGCTGGGTAAATTTTTCATTGTTCCACAATCCATGGTCAAAGTAGGGTCCCCCTGGCCATATAACCCTTCGTCTTGGTACTGCCTATGCTTAGCCCCTACGGCAAAGTTTGGACCGAGCTTTTGGGATTTGCTAGCTCTATGCTAGCATAATCCATTCCCAAAATCCCCAGCTGGGTAAATTTTTCATTGTTCCACAATCCATGGTCAAAGTAGGGTCCCCCTGGCCATATAACCCTTCGTCTTGGTACTGCCTATGCTTAGCCCCTACGGCAAAGTTTGGACCGAGCTTTTGGGATTTGCTAGCTCTATGCTAGCATAATCCATTCCCAAAATCCCCAGCTGGGTAAATTTTTCATTGTTCCACAATCCATGGTCAAAGTAGGGTCCCCCTGGCCATATAACCCTTCGTCTTGGTACTGCCTATGCTTAGCCCCTACGGCAAAGTTTGGACCGAGCTTTTGGGATTTGCTAGCTCTATGCTAGCATAATCCATTCCCAAAATCCCCAGCTGGGTAAATTTTTCATTGTTCCACAATCCATGGTCAAAGTAGGGTCCCCCTGGCCATATAACCCTTCGTCTTGGTACTGCCTATGCTTAGCCCCTACGGCAAAGTTTGGACCGAGCTTTTGGGATTTGCTAGCTCTATGCTAGCATAATCCATTCCCAAAATCCCCAGCTGGGTAAATTTTTCATTGTTCCACAATCCATGGTCAAAGTAGGGTCCCCCTGGCCATATAACCCTTCGTCTTGGTACTGCCTATGCTTAGCCCCTACGGCAAAGTTTGGACCGAGCTTTTGGGATTTGCTAGCTCTATGCTAGCATAATCCATTCCCAAAATCCCCAGCTGGGTAAATTTTTCATTGTTCCACAATCCATGGTCAAAGTAGGGTCCCCCTGGCCATATAACCCTTCGTCTTGGTACTGCCTATGCTTAGCCCCTACGGCAAAGTTTGGACCGAGCTTTTGGGATTTGCTAGCTCTATGCTAGCATAATCCATTCCCAAAATCCCCAGCTGGGTAAATTTTTCATTGTTCCACAATCCATGGTCAAAGTAGGGTCCCCCTGGCCATATAACCCTTCGTCTTGGTACTGCCTATGCTTAGCCCCTACGGCAAAGTTTGGACCGAGCTTTTGGGATTTGCTAGCTCTATGCTAGCATAATCCATTCCCAAAATCCCCAGCTGGGTAAATTTTTCATTGTTCCACAATCCATGGTCAAAGTAGGGTCCCCCTGGCCATATAACCCTTCGTCTTGGTACTGCCTATGCTTAGCCCCTACGGCAAAGTTTGGACCGAGCTTTTGGGATTTGCTAGCTCTATGCTAGCATAATCCATTCCCAAAATCCCCAGCTGGGTAAATTTTTCATTGTTCCACAATCCATGGTCAAAGTAGGGTCCCCCTGGCCATATAACCCTTCGTCTTGGTACTGCCTATGCTTAGCCCCTACGGCAAAGTTTGGACCGAGCTTTTGGGATTTGCTAGCTCTATGCTAGCATAATCCATTCCCAAAATCCCCAGCTGGGTAAATTTTTCATTGTTCCACAATCCATGGTCAAAGTAGGGTCCCCCTGGCCATATAACCCTTCGTCTTGGTACTGCCTATGCTTAGCCCCTACGGCAAAGTTTGGACCGAGCTTTTGGGATTTGCTAGCTCTATGCTAGCATAATCCATTCCCAAAATCCCCAGCTGGGTAAATTTTTCATTGTTCCACAATCCATGGTCAAAGTAGGGTCCCCCTGGCCATATAACCCTTCGTCTTGGTACTGCCTATGCTTAGCCCCTACGGCAAAGTTTGGACCGAGCTTTTGGGATTTGCTAGCTCTATGCTAGCATAATCCATTCCCAAAATCCCCAGCTGGGTAAATTTTTCATTGTTCCACAATCCATGGTCAAAGTAGGGTCCCCCTGGCCATATAACCCTTCGTCTTGGTACTGCCTATGCTTAGCCCCTACGGCAAAGTTTGGACCGAGCTTTTGGGATTTGCTAGCTCTATGCTAGCATAATCCATTCCCAAAATCCCCAGCTGGGTAAATTTTTCATTGTTCCACAATCCATGGTCAAAGTAGGGTCCCCCTGGCCATATAACCCTTCGTCTTGGTACTGCCTATGCTTAGCCCCTACGGCAAAGTTTGGACCGAGCTTTTGGGATTTGCTAGCTCTATGCTAGCATAATCCATTCCCAAAATCCCCAGCTGGGTAAATTTTTCATTGTTCCACAATCCATGGTCAAAGTAGGGTCCCCCTGGCCATATAACCCTTCGTCTTGGTACTGCCTATGCTTAGCCCCTACGGCAAAGTTTGGACCGAGCTTTTGGGATTTGCTAGCTCTATGCTAGCATAATCCATTCCCAAAATCCCCAGCTGGGTAAATTTTTCATTGTTCCACAATCCATGGTCAAAGTAGGGTCCCCCTGGCCATATAACCCTTCGTCTTGGTACTGCCTATGCTTAGCCCCTACGGCAAAGTTTGGACCGAGCTTTTGGGATTTGCTAGCTCTATGCTAGCATAATCCATTCCCAAAATCCCCAGCTGGGTAAATTTTTCATTGTTCCACAATCCATGGTCAAAGTAGGGTCCCCCTGGCCATATAACCCTTCGTCTTGGTACTGCCTATGCTTAGCCCCTACGGCAAAGTTTGGACCGAGCTTTTGGGATTTGCTAGCTCTATGCTAGCATAATCCATTCCCAAAATCCCCAGCTGGGTAAATTTTTCATTGTTCCACAATCCATGGTCAAAGTAGGGTCCCCCTGGCCATATAACCCTTCGTCTTGGTACTGCCTATGCTTAGCCCCTACGGCAAAGTTTGGACCGAGCTTTTGGGATTTGCTAGCTCTATGCTAGCATAATCCATTCCCAAAATCCCCAGCTGGGTAAATTTTTCATTGTTCCACAATCCATGGTCAAAGTAGGGTCCCCCTGGCCATATAACCCTTCGTCTTGGTACTGCCTATGCTTAGCCCCTACGGCAAAGTTTGGACCGAGCTTTTGGGATTTGCTAGCTCTATGCTAGCATAATCCATTCCCAAAATCCCCAGCTGGGTAAATTTTTCATTGTTCCACAATCCATGGTCAAAGTAGGGTCCCCCTGGCCATATAACCCTTCGTCTTGGTACTGCCTATGCTTAGCCCCTACGGCAAAGTTTGGACCGAGCTTTTGGGATTTGCTAGCTCTATGCTAGCATAATCCATTCCCAAAATCCCCAGCTGGGTAAATTTTTCATTGTTCCACAATCCATGGTCAAAGTAGGGTCCCCCTGGCCATATAACCCTTCGTCTTGGTACTGCCTATGCTTAGCCCCTACGGCAAAGTTTGGACCGAGCTTTTGGGATTTGCTAGCTCTATGCTAGCATAATCCATTCCCAAAATCCCCAGCTGGGTAAATTTTTCATTGTTCCACAATCCATGGTCAAAGTAGGGTCCCCCTGGCCATATAACCCTTCGTCTTGGTACTGCCTATGCTTAGCCCCTACGGCAAAGTTTGGACCGAGCTTTTGGGATTTGCTAGCTCTATGCTAGCATAATCCATTCCCAAAATCCCCAGCTGGGTAAATTTTTCATTGTTCCACAATCCATGGTCAAAGTAGGGTCCCCCTGGCCATATAACCCTTCGTCTTGGTACTGCCTATGCTTAGCCCCTACGGCAAAGTTTGGACCGAGCTTTTGGGATTTGCTAGCTCTATGCTAGCATAATCCATTCCCAAAATCCCCAGCTGGGTAAATTTTTCATTGTTCCACAATCCATGGTCAAAGTAGGGTCCCCCTGGCCATATAACCCTTCGTCTTGGTACTGCCTATGCTTAGCCCCTACGGCAAAGTTTGGACCGAGCTTTTGGGATTTGCTAGCTCTATGCTAGCATAATCCATTCCCAAAATCCCCAGCTGGGTAAATTTTTCATTGTTCCACAATCCATGGTCAAAGTAGGGTCCCCCTGGCCATATAACCCTTCGTCTTGGTACTGCCTATGCTTAGCCCCTACGGCAAAGTTTGGACCGAGCTTTTGGGATTTGCTAGCTCTATGCTAGCATAATCCATTCCCAAAATCCCCAGCTGGGTAAATTTTTCATTGTTCCACAATCCATGGTCAAAGTAGGGTCCCCCTGGCCATATAACCCTTCGTCTTGGTACTGCCTATGCTTAGCCCCTACGGCAAAGTTTGGACCGAGCTTTTGGGATTTGCTAGCTCTATGCTAGCATAATCCATTCCCAAAATCCCCAGCTGGGTAAATTTTTCATTGTTCCACAATCCATGGTCAAAGTAGGGTCCCCCTGGCCATATAACCCTTCGTCTTGGTACTGCCTATGCTTAGCCCCTACGGCAAAGTTTGGACCGAGCTTTTGGGATTTGCTAGCTCTATGCTAGCATAATCCATTCCCAAAATCCCCAGCTGGGTAAATTTTTCATTGTTCCACAATCCATGGTCAAAGTAGGGTCCCCCTGGCCATATAACCCTTCGTCTTGGTACTGCCTATGCTTAGCCCCTACGGCAAAGTTTGGACCGAGCTTTTGGGATTTGCTAGCTCTATGCTAGCATAATCCATTCCCAAAATCCCCAGCTGGGTAAATTTTTCATTGTTCCACAATCCATGGTCAAAGTAGGGTCCCCCTGGCCATATAACCCTTCGTCTTGGTACTGCCTATGCTTAGCCCCTACGGCAAAGTTTGGACCGAGCTTTTGGGATTTGCTAGCTCTATGCTAGCATAATCCATTCCCAAAATCCCCAGCTGGGTAAATTTTTCATTGTTCCACAATCCATGGTCAAAGTAGGGTCCCCCTGGCCATATAACCCTTCGTCTTGGTACTGCCTATGCTTAGCCCCTACGGCAAAGTTTGGACCGAGCTTTTGGGATTTGCTAGCTCTATGCTAGCATAATCCATTCCCAAAATCCCCAGCTGGGTAAATTTTTCATTGTTCCACAATCCATGGTCAAAGTAGGGTCCCCCTGGCCATATAACCCTTCGTCTTGGTACTGCCTATGCTTAGCCCCTACGGCAAAGTTTGGACCGAGCTTTTGGGATTTGCTAGCTCTATGCTAGCATAATCCATTCCCAAAATCCCCAGCTGGGTAAATTTTTCATTGTTCCACAATCCATGGTCAAAGTAGGGTCCCCCTGGCCATATAACCCTTCGTCTTGGTACTGCCTATGCTTAGCCCCTACGGCAAAGTTTGGACCGAGCTTTTGGGATTTGCTAGCTCTATGCTAGCATAATCCATTCCCAAAATCCCCAGCTGGGTAAATTTTTCATTGTTCCACAATCCATGGTCAAAGTAGGGTCCCCCTGGCCATATAACCCTTCGTCTTGGTACTGCCTATGCTTAGCCCCTACGGCAAAGTTTGGACCGAGCTTTTGGGATTTGCTAGCTCTATGCTAGCATAATCCATTCCCAAAATCCCCAGCTGGGTAAATTTTTCATTGTTCCACAATCCATGGTCAAAGTAGGGTCCCCCTGGCCATATAACCCTTCGTCTTGGTACTGCCTATGCTTAGCCCCTACGGCAAAGTTTGGACCGAGCTTTTGGGATTTGCTAGCTCTATGCTAGCATAATCCATTCCCAAAATCCCCAGCTGGGTAAATTTTTCATTGTTCCACAATCCATGGTCAAAGTAGGGTCCCCCTGGCCATATAACCCTTCGTCTTGGTACTGCCTATGCTTAGCCCCTACGGCAAAGTTTGGACCGAGCTTTTGGGATTTGCTAGCTCTATGCTAGCATAATCCATTCCCAAAATCCCCAGCTGGGTAAATTTTTCATTGTTCCACAATCCATGGTCAAAGTAGGGTCCCCCCTGGCCATATAACCCTTCGTCTTGGTACTGCCTATGCTTAGCCCCTACGGCAAAGTTTGGACCGAGCTTTTGGATTTGCTAGCTCTATGCTAGCATAATCCATTCCCAAAATCCCCAGCTGGGTAAATTTTTCATTGTTCCACAATCCATGGTCAAAGTAGGGTCCCCCTGGCCATATAACCCTTCGTCTTGGTACTGCCTATGCTTAGCCCCTACGGCAAAGTTTGGACCGAGCTTTTGGGATTTGCTAGCTCTATGCTAGCATAATCCATTCCCAAAATCCCCAGCTGGGTAAATTTTTCATTGTTCCACAATCCATGGTCAAAGTAGGGTCCCCCTGGCCATATAACCCTTCGTCTTGGTACTGCCTATGCTTAGCCCCTACGGCAAAGTTTGGACCGAGCTTTTGGGATTTGCTAGCTCTATGCTAGCATAATCCATTCCCAAAATCCCCAGCTGGGTAAATTTTTCATTGTTCCACAATCCATGGTCAAAGTAGGGTCCCCCCTGGCCATATAACCCTTCGTCTTGGTACTGCCTATGCTTAGCCCCTACGGCAAAGTTTGGACCGAGCTTTTGGGATTTGCTAGCTCTATGCTAGCATAATCCATTCCCAAAATCCCCAGCTGGGTAAATTTTTCATTGTTCCACAATCCATGGTCAAAGTAGGGTCCCCCTGGCCATATAACCCTTCGTCTTGGTACTGCCTATGCTTAGCCCCTACGGCAAAGTTTGGACCGAGCTTTTGGGATTTGCTAGCTCTATGCTAGCATAATCCATTCCCAAAATCCCCAGCTGGGTAAATTTTTCATTGTTCCACAATCCATGGTCAAAGTAGGGTCCCCCTGGCCATATAACCCTTCGTCTTGGTACTGCCTATGCTTAGCCCCTACGGCAAAGTTTGGACCGAGCTTTTGGGATTTGCTAGCTCTATGCTAGCATAATCCATTCCCAAAATCCCCAGCTGGGTAAATTTTTCATTGTTCCACAATCCATGGTCAAAGTAGGGTCCCCCTGGCCATATAACCCTTCGTCTTGGTACTGCCTATGCTTAGCCCCTACGGCAAAGTTTGGACCGAGCTTTTGGGATTTGCTAGCTCTATGCTAGCATAATCCATTCCCAAAATCCCCAGCTGGGTAAATTTTTCATTGTTCCACAATCCATGGTCAAAGTAGGGTCCCCCTGGCCATATAACCCTTCGTCTTGGTACTGCCTATGCTTAGCCCCTACGGCAAAGTTTGGACCGAGCTTTTGGGATTTGCTAGCTCTATGCTAGCATAATCCATTCCCAAAATCCCCAGCTGGGTAAATTTTTCATTGTTCCACAATCCATGGTCAAAGTAGGGTCCCCCTGGCCATATAACCCTTCGTCTTGGTACTGCCTATGCTTAGCCCCTACGGCAAAGTTTGGACCGAGCTTTTGGGATTTGCTAGCTCTATGCTAGCATAATCCATTCCCAAAATCCCCAGCTGGGTAAATTTTTCATTGTTCCACAATCCATGGTCAAAGTAGGGTCCCCCTGGCCATATAACCCTTCGTCTTGGTACTGCCTATGCTTAGCCCCTACGGCAAAGTTTGGACCGAGCTTTTGGGATTTGCTAGCTCTATGCTAGCATAATCCATTCCCAAAATCCCCAGCTGGGTAAATTTTTCATTGTTCCACAATCCATGGTCAAAGTAGGGTCCCCCTGGCCATATAACCCTTCGTCTTGGTACTGCCTATGCTTAGCCCCTACGGCAAAGTTTGGACCGAGCTTTTGGGATTTGCTAGCTCTATGCTAGCATAATCCATTCCCAAAATCCCCAGCTGGGTAAATTTTTCATTGTTCCACAATCCATGGTCAAAGTAGGGTCCCCCTGGCCATATAACCCTTCGTCTTGGTACTGCCTATGCTTAGCCCCTACGGCAAAGTTTGGACCGAGCTTTTGGGATTTGCTAGCTCTATGCTAGCATAATCCATCCCAAAATCCCCAGCTGGGTAAATTTTTCATTGTTCCACAATCCATGGTCAAAGTAGGGTCCCCCTGGCCATATAACCCTTCGTCTTGGTACTGCCTATGCTTAGCCCCTACGGCAAAGTTTGGACCGAGCTTTTGGGATTTGCTAGCTCTATGCTAGCATAATCCATTCCCAAAATCCCCAGCTGGGTAAATTTTTCATTGTTCCACAATCCATGGTCAAAGTAGGGTCCCCCTGGCCATATAACCCTTCGTCTTGGTACTGCCTATGCTTAGCCCCTACGGCAAAGTTTGGACCGAGCTTTTGGGATTTGCTAGCTCTATGCTAGCATAATCCATTCCCAAAATCCCCAGCTGGGTAAATTTTTCATTGTTCCACAATCCATGGTCAAAGTAGGGTCCCCCTGGCCATATAACCCTTCGTCTTGGTACTGCCTATGCTTAGCCCCTACGGCAAAGTTTGGACCGAGCTTTTGGGATTTGCTAGCTCTATGCTAGCATAATCCATTCCCAAAATCCCCAGCTGGGTAAATTTTTCATTGTTCCACAATCCAGTGGTCAAAGTAGGGTCCCCCTGGCCATATAACCCTTCGTCTTGGTACTGCCTATGCTTAGCCCCTACGGCAAAGTTTGGACCCGAGCTTTTGGGATTTGCTAGCTCTATGCTAGCATAATCCATTCCCAAAATCCCCAGCTGGGTAAATTTTTCATTGTTCCACAATCCATGGTCAAAGTAGGGTCCCCCTGGCCATATAACCCTTCGTCTTGGTACTGCCTATGCTTA
>CAXARO010000301.1:0-92176 GCA_963971305.1 Arcuatula senhousia | reverse complement strand
TAAACTGTACTTACGTCTATGAATTTTAAAAGTCGGTTGCACAATTCACGTTTTCATATTTGTTTTATAATAGGGAGTGGCTAGGCCCGGGATAAATATACATAGTTTAGCAATCAAAAGTTATAAATAGGTCGTAACATATATTGTATAAATAGCTATGGATTTTCTGTAATTAGATGCCTCGATAATATAGTTCATGTATGATTGTTTTTAATCCACAGTTTTAAACTGAAATTAATTTTGTTTATATATTTTAAACGTATTTTAAAAGCCAAGTGTACGAATTTTCAACTGCAACTGTAGACATGGTAGAAATGTTACTTTTTGCTTTCTACGATTTCTATAACTAGGTTATTCCGGCACGTCCATTTTCAAAGAAATCTTGTTCATATTAATTCTACTTCCTATATATTCCTGTATATTCAAGCGCGGCCATTTCAAAATATTAAATATTCTGAATAAACTTTTCATTACTAAAAGAAGTTTTTGAGATTAATGTTACATGTTTATATAAAATATTATTCAATTCTGTTTTTCAAAATTTGTTTAAGCTTTTAAAATATTTATAAGAAAGTTAAACGTAAAAACAACTTTGCAATTTTGAAACATACACAATATTGATTTGGTAGGGAAGATCTCAAAATTTTACTTCCTTTCTCATTTCAATAGTTATAACAGTCAGATAGTTATTCGTAGATTTTTGAGAGGTGCCCAGATTGAAAGCATGGCTACAACCGTATATGCCCGAGGGCCTGACAATAACAGTACAGTAAGATTTTGACAGGCAAATCGGGACAGGAAATTTCAGTACAGTATGTTCTCTGTTACGAACATTTTCCACGATGTATAATAAGGAAGAAGGGGTGTAAATGCATTTTGTGTAATTAGTAATCCTATTTTTAAATTTTTAAGTGTTTTGAATCTTCGTTCATTAAAAATATTGCAATAAAGGGTAAATTCTCGAAAATTATTTAAAATGCATACATCTGTTTAAAATTTAAAAATATTGTCGATAAAGTACCAAAATATTTCATTAAAACTGAAAGGAGATGAAATACATCTTAAACAAAGACATAGAAGCAGCATATACAATTCCATTCTCCATATAGTAAACATAAACACCGATTTTAGTTTTGGTGTCCGATGTCAACAATAACCCGAAATAGCCGTACAGTGAAAACGCGAAATATCTTTGCTCCCGCGGACAGCGTTTACCTAGTGTGGTGTCGCTCATTACTCGTACAGTTAACTCACTTAGAATATATTAAACACGGACCATATTTGACGAAAAATGTGACGTCAGTATAAATTATGATAATTTCAAACAAGAAGGCGAGATGTTGTATTTGTTGGACTAGTTGAGTTTTTTATCTAAGAATCGACTTTGATGGAATATATTAAAGCTTATGTTTGATGTAACCATGGATTTAAAACCTTACATTAAAAGGTCTTCATCTTGTTTAGAAGGATTTTGTCATGCACGGCCAATTTTACAAGATATAACTTAAAGTGGAAAGGTCTAACTAGTTAAGAAGGACCTTGTCATGCATGGCCAATTTTATAAAATATTTTTTGTCATTTTCAATAGATCTGCATGGCGGTACAAATACCGTTACTTTTGATACTTTTACTTTAAAAGCATACGTCAAGCAGTTATCCACCCAAGTATTATGATCATTGAGGCCGAAAAACTACGCTAAAAGCAAAAGTGATGAAATAAAATTTATCTTACTATTTATAATTCATACATTGCGAACCTTATTTGACGAAAAATGTGACGGAAGAATATATTATGTTAATTTTTAACAAGAAAACGACAGAGAATGCACTTGTGATGTTGCAACTTGTCCAACATTGTGATTATTATAAACCATATTTGGATTGCCATTATCTGTCCTATGTTTTGTTTAACTTGCGTACTTACAAATGTAAAAAAAAAACTCTATTACAAATAAGCTCTTTTGCCAAGCTCATTAGTGATGTCATATTCACTAATTTGCAGCTCATTAACTACATGTTTGGTTGACAATTAACAATGTAATACACAGTCTGGATAAAAGTACCAATTTTTAAACTTAAATAACTTTTTTATTATCTATTTGAATTTGGTTCTGTAAAATGGAAACCAAAATTTTATTTTCTCATACTTATTCTCCTAATTTTATATAATTTTATCTTCAAAAATGAATTTAGAATATTTTTTTTTTTGAAATTAGTACATCAGTTTTCCAAATTTAACCTGTCGCTATGCCCCCAATCTTTTGAAAATTTGCTTCAAGTTTATATCATTATTTCCCATTTATTTCATATATTCTGGAACCAAAAGATTTTTTTATACGACCGCAAAAAATTTGCGGTCGTATTGTGGTTTGATGCTGTCGTCATCGTTGTCTTTTAACTTTTTAGTGTTTCCACAATAACTTTAGTTCCAGTTATCCGATTTCTATGAAACTTGACAATGATGTTCCTAACTATAAAGGAATAAAGGCGATTGATTTTGGGAGTCCCCCCATTTTTATGCCCCCGCGACAACAGTCGGGGGGCATTAAGTGTTACTCATATCCGTCTGTCCGTACGTCCGTACGAATTTCCGTCAAGCTTTTCTCAGAAACATCTACTTTCTGCTTGGGTCTGGATCGTAACCAAAATCGACATGAAAATTTCCGTCAAGCTTTTCTCAGAAACTGTACATGGAATGACTTGAAACTTGGTAGGAAGGTTCAGTATGACAAACTATATGTCCTAAGCGAATTTTAGACCTGTCGGACATCTACTTCCTGTTTTGGGCTGGACCGATACCAAAATCGACATGAAAATTTCCGTCAAGCTTTTCTCAGAAGCGGTACATGGGAATGATTTGAAACTTGGTAGGATGGTTAAGTATGATTAACTATGCGTCCTAAGCGACTTTCAGACCTGTCGGACTTCAACTTTTTATTTGAGGCCAGCGGGGGCATCCGTGTCCCATGGACACATTCTTTCTTTATTCGTTTAGAAATAAGGGTCCAAAAAAGGGCCAAAAACTATCCTTTTTAGCTCACCTGGACCGAAGGTCCATGTGAGCTTTTACCATCACTTGGCGTCCGTCGTCGTCGTCGTCGTCGTCGTCGTCGTCTGTCGTCGTCTGTAAACAATTTTTCAAACGTTAACTTGTCCAACACCATAAGTCCAATTGCAACCAAACTTGGTACAGTTGTTTAATGGCATTATGTGTACAAAATTATCGTTCGGATTTTTGATTCGTAAAAAAACATGGCCGCCATGGCTAAAAATAGAACATAGGGGTCAAATTACAGTTTTTTGCAAATAACTCAAAAACGGTAACAGATATCAAAATTCTGGCAAAGGGTAAAAGTGATCAGCACCTCAAGATCTACCTGCCCAGAAATTTTCAAAAAGATCCAACAACCGATGTAGGAGTTATTGTCCTTTTTCTTGATTTTTTCCAAATTTTGCACTTATTTAGCCCTATATCTTGAAAACTATACAAGATATTTTAAAAATTCAAATTGCATATGATTGAGCACATCAAGATCTACATTTCATGTACTTAGCTGTAGAACCATTTCTTTTAGGAGTTATGGCCCTTAAAGCGTCAAGATTTACCGTTTTTCATTACTTTTCCCCTGAATTTCTAAGATTAACTTGTCTGACACCATATACCCAACTTCAACCAAACTTGGCACAGTTGTTTAATAGCATATATGCTACAATTCTATCGTTTAGAATTTTGATTGGTCAAAAAATATGGCCGCCATGGCTAAAAATAGAACATAGGTGTAAATTGCAGTTTTTTGTTAATAACTCAAAAATGGTTATAGATATCAAAATTCTGATGGGAGACAAAAGTGATCAGCATCTCAATATCTACCTTCTTAGAAAGTTTCAAGAAGATCCAACAAGCGATGTAGGAGTAATTGCCCTTTTTCTGGATTTTTTTCAAAATTTTTCACTTGTTTAGACATACATCTTGAAAACTATACAAGATATTTCAAGAATTTAAATTGCATATGATTAAGCACATCAAGGTCTACATTTCAAGTATTTAGTTCAAAGCTGTAGGATCATTTCTTTTCGGAGTTATTGTCCTTAAAACAACAAAATTTACCATTTTTCTTTACTATTTCCCTGAATTTCAAAGATTAACTTGTCTGACATCGTAAGACCAACTGCATTTTAACTTGGCACACTTGTTTAATAGCTTATATGCTACAACTCTATTGTTCAGATTTTTGATTCGTCAAAAACATGTCCCGTGCGGGGCCCGGGTGGCGAATAGGCCCGCAGCAGAGCCTAGCTTGTCGTAAGAGGCGACTAAGGGTCTTGGGATTCTTACGTCGGGTCAGTGCTCAGCCCACAGAGCGACCAAGTGTGTACCCTAGGTGGCTGAATAGGGTAGCCCTCGTCCGCGGGGGTTGTCAGGTCTATAATACGGAAACCCTGACCGCCGACCATAGTGGGCCAACGTGTGTGGAGAGTGCCACGCTTCATGCACGTAAAAGACCCCTTTGTGGACCGCCCAGTAGTGCACAACATAGGCTAAATTTTCCGCCCCTACCCACCTCTCCCCTTTTTCCTGTGGTTCTTCAAAATTTACCGATCCTTTGTGTCCCACCCCATCCCCATATTTCATTTATCATCATCATTTCATGTTCATTTTATCATCCTTTTCATGTTCATCGCCTGTAAATAACCTATATAGCGTTGCACGGGCGTAAAACACCAACTCACTCACTCACTCACGTCAAAAACATGGCCGCCATGGCTAAAAATAGAACATAGGGGTAAATTGCATTTTTTGCTAATAACTCAAAAAATGGTTTCAGATATCAAAATCGTGCAAGAATAAAAAAAGATCAGCATATTAAGATCTACCTGTGCTGAAATTTTGGAAAAGATCTGACTTCTGATATGGGAGTTATTGCTCTTTTTCCTAATTTTTGCCAAATTTTGCACTTATTAAGCCCAAATAACTTGAAAACTAACCAAGATATTTCAGAAATTTAAATCACATATGGTTATATGCACAATAATATCTACAAAATATATGTGTCTGTGTAGTTCAGGTGAGCGATTCAGGCTCCTGGGAGCCTCTTGTTGTTTGTTTGTTTCCACAATAACTTTAGTTATAGTTATCCGATTCTTATGAAATTTGACGGTGATGTTCCTTACCATACAAGAATGAATTGGATTACTTTTGGGGGTCCCTCCTTTTTTGTTTCGAAATGGGGGCACTAAAGGGGCAAACAATTCAAATATTCTATTTGTTTCCACCATAACTTTGGTCCTAGTTGGCCTATAGCTGTGAAATTTGTCAAGAGTGTTTCTTAGAATAAGAGAATGAACCTGATGAATTTTTGCGCCCCTCTTTTCCCCGTTGTGTAATTAGGGGCAAAAAGGGGCCAAAATAAAAACTTTTATTTGTGGTCCGATTTTGAAATATTTTTTGCATGTTTGTTCTTGTCAAATAGCGGATACAAAATTAAAAATTAATTTTTGCTAACCATTTTCCCCTTCTATTACGTAAGTAGGGGACAAATGGGGCCAAAATCGGAACTTTTTTATTTGTGGTACGATTTTGAATATTTTTATTGCAAGTTTATTTTTGTCAGGTAGCGAATCAAAATTTGAGAATTAATTTTTGCGACCAACCCTTTTTTCACCTGTTACGTAATAAGGGGCCAGAAAAATCGAAACTGTTTAATTCTTGTCCAATTTTGACATATTTTTGCAAGTTTATTCTTGTCAAGTATCAGATATATTTTTGTGTCCACTTTTTAGCTTACCTGGACCGAAGGTCCATGTGAGCTATTGCCATCACTTGGCGTCCGTCGTCAGTCGTCCGTCGTCAACATTTTTTCAAACGTTAACTCCTCTAACACAATGGCTTTTAAATTTGGCACAGTTGTTAATTAGCATAGGTAGTATAAAACTAGCGTGGGGATTTTTGATTCGTTGAAAAACATGGCCGCCATGGCTAAAAATAGAACATAGGGGTAAATTGCAGTTTTTTGCAAATAACTCGAAAACAGTGACAGATATCAAAATTCTGGCATAGGGTAAAAGTGATCAGCACCTCAAGATCTACCTGCTCTGAAATTTTCAAGAAGATCCAACAACCGAGGTAGGAGTTATTGTCATTTTTCTGGATTTTTTCAAAATTTTGCACTTATTTAGCCCTATATCTTTAAAACTATACAAGATATTTTAAAAGTTCAAATTGCATATGATTAAGTATATTACGATTTACATTTCATGTAGTTAGGTCAAAGCTGTGGAACCATTTCTTTTTAGGAGTTATTACTTTATTTTATTGACCGGGTTGGTCACGGGTCAATTATTTCGGGCTTCTTCGTTTAAATCTTACCTAAAAGATAGAGAAAATTAAGCTCCGCCCAACCTTGCGAATAAAATAGAGTAATATGGCCCTTAAAGCGTCAACATTTTCCATTTTTCATTACTTTTTCCCTGAATTTCAAAGATTAACTTGTCTGACACCATACATCCAACTTCAACCAAACTTGGCACAGTTGTTCAATAGCCTAAATGCTACAAGTGTGTCGTGCAGATATTTGATTCGTCAAAAAATATGGCCGCCATGGCTAAAAATAGAACATGGGGGTAAATTGCAGTTTTTTGCTTATAACTCAAAAATGGTTATAGATATCAAAATTCTGGTTCGAGACAAAAGTGATCAGCATCTCAAGATCTACCTGCTCTGAAAGTTTCAAGAAGATCCAACAATTGATCTGATTTTTTTTTTCAAAATTTTCACTTATTTAGCCATATATCTTGAAAACTATACAAGAAATTTCAAAAATTTAAATTGCATATGATCAAGCACATCAAGATCTACATTTCATGTATTTAGGTCAAAGCTGTAGGACCATTTCTATTAGGAGTTATTGTCCTTAAAACAACAAAATTTACCATTTTTAATTACTTTTCCCCTAAATTTCAAAGATTTACTAGACCAACTGCATCTTAACTTGGCACAGTTGGTTAATAGCCTATATGCTACAACTCTATCGTTCATATTTTTGATTCGTAAAAAACATTGCTGCCATGGCTAAAAATAGAACATAGGGCGTAAATTTCATTTTTTTGCTAATAACTCAAAAATGGTTTCAGATATCAAAATTGTGCAAGAATCAAAAGTGATCAGCATATTAAGTACCTGTCCTGAAATTTCGGAAAAGATCTTACTGCTGATGTGGGAGTTATTGCCCTTTTTTTCTATTTTTTCTAAATTTTGCACGTATTAAACCCAATAACTTGAAAACTAACCAAGTAATTTCAGAAATTTAAATAGCATATGGTTAAGCACAATAATATCTACAAAATATATGTATCTGTGTAGTTCAGGTGAGCGATTCAGGCTCCTGGGAACCTCTTGTTTACTGTTATGTTATTAGGGACCAAAAGGGGCCAAAATCGTAACTTGTTTTTCTGGCCCGATTAATTTTTTTTTTCAAGTTCATCCTTGCCACGAAGCGATTCAAAATTTAAGAATAAGTTTTTGCGACCCCCGCCTGTTTTCGCTTATAACCTTAGGGGCCATAATCATAATTTGTAAAAAAAATCTGGTTCGAATTTTAATTTTTTTCCCAAACATTATTCTTTTCAAGAGTAGAATACAAATAGAAAATTAATATTTTTACCCCCTGGGTCGAAAGTCCATCAGAGAAGCATGTGTCAAAAACCTTTGTCAGTCCACCAAAGGCTGCATGTGTCTAGAGCAATAGACTATCCATATTGGGCCTAAAACGTACAGGGTTCAACATGTTGCGGTCGTATCATGCTGCGCTCGGCGAAGCATTTTACATTAACAAAAAAAGTTATGGTGAGTTAAAGTTGAAATTCCATTAGATTGCAATTTACCAATTCACCTGCGTGATGTGACCTATGACATCACAGCAAAAGCGCCTATAATAAAATTCTCTAATATGTATTACACTTGGGTGTTTCACCTCACTTTGTATTTACTGTTGTCTAATCTCAATCGCTTGGTGTGAGGGCTACCAGGATCTTCGTGGGCAGTAGCGGTAAAAACTCAACTATAAAACAAGATGTATTAAGTGCCAAAAATTCAAATTCAAAATAAGCAAAGCATAAAATCTACGTAACATTCTTACTAAAAACTTACCTATAAACCAAGATGTATTAAGTGCCAAAGACGAAGTGACTTGCTCGGATATTAATAGCAGGGTGACTAATCATTCCGGTCTTTGCCACGCATTACATCCATACCAATTTCAAGGTGTTTTTATAAAGACTCAGAAAAGGATTTCATAAATTATGTCCCAAACAAACTCTTAAAAGATATAAGAGAAAAACCCTAATCATCCTTCGAGGGGAGGGAATGTTCCGAAAATGATGCCAAGGAAAATGAATCCAATTGCTGACTGGACAAACAATCGCCAAAAATCCAAGTGTCATCTTCTTCCGTTTCCATTTTCAATGGACCAAGGTTTGATAGGCCTGGGGTTTGGGTTTGTTCAGATTGAAGACAACCAATTAATTCAGTCATAGCCGATTTAAATTCCTCTCTGTTCATTTTAATGGTGTTAATTTGAAATGTTTTCTTTCAAACCCTTATTAACTACTTATTCTTCCATTAAGATTTCATTTGAGGTTTCATTCTTTAATTCCTAACTTATTATTTCTCTCTTTTTTTAATTAACAAAATAAATTTTCTTGAAAACTCGGGTCAGTCTACTTAGGTAAATGGAGGCCTACCTTTAAAGTCTGTATCTTTCCTCCTAGATGTTGTATCAAGGTTCGTTGTAGAGTTCAAAGAAAGCTGTATGAATCACGGCACCAAATCAGACCATGTAACCGAGTGCTCGGCATGACCGCTGGTCTTTAAATAGTGGCTAGTACTTCGCCAGTCCGAGATTAAAAAGTAAATGTGAGTACACTTTTATTAACGATGATTGTCTATATATAACAACAATCAGTGGCACAATATAAAGTTAACAATAGAAGTTAAAATACGTTAGCCGATTCAATCATTAAGTCCAAACAGAAAACCTAACTAATAATGTAAAGGAATTACAAAAGGAAAAGAACAAATAATGAAAAAGAGCATGAATTTGTGAGAGCAAAACAATTTTAAAAAAATCCTATTTTACTTGGCGACATTTGGCCTCTGAATCAGATCAGCTTTAATAACTATAAAAATCTATGACAATATTTTAGTGGCCTGATATCATAGGTACAAATGAATTAACCTCTATTGCAATATCAACGTCATAAATATAATTAAAACATTCGCCTATAATTTTTATTTGTTGGTGACAACATTTCTTATAGCTTTAGTACCAGGTCAGGCATTGTTGTTATACGCCATTGCGTATAAGTTAAGGGTTTTTCGGTATCTTGGATAGGGATTACGGGGAATCGTTTTGCAAATCTTCTTCCTATAACAAGTATCCACAATTTTCTTTTTTGTATGAAAGAGTCATATAGAGACTGGGTTTCAAAGCGTATTCACAATGTAAAGTATGTTGAACTTTTATCAAAAAATAATCTTCGTTTCCTTCAAAAGGTTAATTTTTTGTCCATACTATGTGACTAGGGACCCCCCAAAATGATCCGGGTACGGGGTAACGAGGAGAATACGGTCGTTGTGGCTTCTTTGCAATGACTCCATTTAAGATGGTGGTCATACTGAAAATGTAAGAGGACATTATCTTGTATTAATTGTTTTAGACACATGCAGCAACTATAAGTTATTATTGTTGTCATCATTTCTTTACTTTGGTTATCACCATTGATACATCACCATACACCATAGAGGGCCAATGACTATGGGTTTTTGAATTTGAAATTTGAATTTAACCTTGCAACCCAGTCAGCACTAACTTTTCCTATCTTTTTTCTTTGACCGGGAATCTCAAAAATTCAATAGTAATATCCCTGGCCCAAGGGTTATCTTCGGGAACTTCTGGTAGTTTTTCCCACTCCATTAACAGGTTAGACAGGGTTTCAAGGGGTTCATATTCACTCAATTTCATCTTACAGTAGAAATTACTCCCCTTAGAATTTGTTGAATAGAGTACACGAAGAGACAACTGTGCATGTAAGAAAAATACATATTCTCCAGTTCCCCCTTGAGATATTTTAACGGTGATTGGGTTAACGACGACTATATCTCGGGGTATAGCAAGAGCCAGAGCCTCAACGTCGCAAATATAATTGAAACATTCGCTTATGTTTCTTATTTGTCGATGGCAACGTTCTTTTTGGTCTCCTTCCGCCCGCGCTATCCGGATTCACTTAATCAGGACCTCCCAGATCTGTATTTCTTTTTTCCTAGTTGTCGTAACAAGGTTCGTTGTAGAGTTTAACTGTAAGGATCCTGGTCTCGGCACCAAATCAGACCATGTAACCCTGTGCTCGGCGTGACCGCTGGTTTTCGAATAGTGGCTAGTACTTCGTAGTAAAGAGTTAATGAGAATACACCTTTATTAACGATGATTGTTTATATGTAACAACAGTTATTGGCACAATATACGGTAAACAATAGAAGTTAAAGTACGCTAGCCGATTCAATCAAATATTAAGTCCAAGCCGAAAACCGAACTACTAATGCAAAAGAATTCCAAAAACCAAAGGAAAAGAACAAAGACCGAGAGAGAGAATTTATCGAAAAGTGCCAAATTAAATAGTATCGTTCCCTATATTAAACTAAACCTAAATTATATTGTCAGCAATTCCTTATCTCAATGGTTATTATTTGAATCAAGAGTGAATGGACTAACATCATAAATTAATATATAAATAAATATGTTTAAACAAATAAAATACTTTAATCCTTTAAATAAACAATATACAAATTAAATAAAAAACCGTTTATTACATATCTTTTAAACTTGTCCCTTTTTAAACTAATAATATCTGGAACCGAACCCGAATGTCGGTGTTGGTCCTGTAAAGACAAATAACTTTAATATTTACATTCATCTATTTATAGAAGCATTCATTTGTATAGATATACTACAACAACAACAAAAACATTGTGTACGCAATTTGTTATACTTGTAACGTCATACTGGCTTCTTTTTAAAAGAGTCATTAGAACTGAGGACAGAAGTTTCATAATTCATTTGTCCCGTGCGGTGCCCGGGTGGCGAATAGGCCCGCAGCAGAGCCTAGCTTCTAAGGGTCTTGGGATTCTGACATCGGGTCAGTGCTCAGCCCACAGAGAGACCAAGTGTGTACCCTAGGATGCTGAAACACTGTGTTCGCAATTTGTTATATTTGTAACGTCATACTGGCCTCTTTGTAAAACATGGAGGGTCCGAGTGTTTTCATTTATTTTTATAAGACCGCAAAAAAATTGCGGACGTATAATTGTATGATGCTGTCGTCTGCGTCGTTGTTTGTTAACTTTTAGTGTTCCCACAATAACTTTAGTTCCTATGAAATTTTACAATGATGTTCCTGACCATAAAAGGATGGATGGGATTGATTTTGGGGGTCCCCCCTTTTTTCATTTAGAAATTAGGGGCCAAAAATACTACTTTTTTGTTTTTTTCCACAATAACTTTAGTTCTAGTTATCTGATTGCTATGAAATTGGACAGTGATGTTCCTTACCATAAAAGGATGAATTGGATTGATTTTAGGGGTCCCCCCTTTTTTCGTTTCGAAATTAGGGGCCCATAAAGGGCAAAAAATTCATATATTATATTTGTTTCCACCATAATTTTGGTCCTAGTTGGCCTATTGCTGTGACATTTGTCAAGTATGTTTCTCACAATTAAAGAATGAACCTGATGAATTTTTGTGCCCCTTTTATTCCACGCTATGCAGTTAGGGACCAAAATGGGCCAAAATCGAAACTTTTATTTGTGGTCCGATTTTGAATTTTTTTTGCATGTTTGTTCTCGTCAAATAGGGGATACAAAATTAAGAATGACATTTTGCGACCCCCCCTTTTTCTCCCCATTACGTAATTAGGGTCCAAAAGGGGCCAAAGTCGAATCTTATTTATTTGTGGTACAATTTTGAATTTTTTTTGCATGTTTGTTCTTGTCAAACTTCCGGCACCGCAATGAGCACCAGCACGATTTTTATCGCAGACAATTTTTAGTGTTTTAGAGTTATTCCACGTTTTATCCACACGGAGATTCTATTGAGATTTTAACTGATACATACTTATACCGTTTTAAACTGCAATTTTACCGTCCAGTGTGTTATTTACCCAAAAAAAAACTCAGAAAAACAATGTCATTCTGACCAGAGTTCAAATCCAAGAACCCCGTGCGTGTCTCTCAAACCTTTGATTGGGAGACATAATAATAAGAAACAATGCAAAAAACAATAAGTCTCCAAAACGTTGCTTTGGGCGATTTAATAAAGCTTGATGTATGTTTTGCCAACAAAAACTCTATCCATCTTTATTTCTCCATTAATGTCTGGTGGATTATAAATTTCTGGTAGTTTCAGTTTCGGGGTTTAATTTGAGCTCTGTCAGTAATATTTTTTCCTTCAACGACTAGATACCGTAAGCCAAATATACCTTCTCTGCATTATCTTCTGCCCCTTTACCCTCTGACTCTTCCTCCACTCCATACTGCTCTAGTGGATTTTCTTCTGCTATAATATGCTGAAGATGATATAGATAAATTTCCTCAGAAAAATCTTTATTATGGTATGAAAGCCTTAGGCTATTAGTTATTTGTGTAGTTGTGATGTATATATATTTCTCTAATTTTCATCCGGTTTATCAACCTTCTCAACCAGTTGTGAAAAAATATTTCTCACCTCTAGAGAGAAATTTGTTCTCAGCGTAATTGCACGTGCAATTGATGAGCGACCTTTTGCAATTTCTTACCTGTAAACATTAGAGAAAACCTTCTACAACTTTATTCTCGATGATTATGGAATTTCTAACATCTCGAGAAATAAATTTGATATTTTAACCGCTCGGCAAGCCTCACCATTTAAATAATCAAATTTATTTCTCTCGATGATCAACTCGATCGCGTTGTAGAAGCTATATATATATATATATCCTTTTTTTACTGCAGGCATATTTCATATTTTTTTCACAAAGCTTCGAATGGATGACATTAGTATCCATTTCTGATATTCGTATGAAACTATCTGAAATTTATCTCACTCGGTAAATGCAAATTGTATTCACATAAATAGTTTCTACTTAATAGACATAATACAACGATATACTAGCATTGAACTTACCCTTCTGACATGTCTCTCAAATGTCTTCCGGTTTCTTATGATAATCTTCTGACACATAGAGCAATGGTAGTGCCTACCTTCGACACCATCATGCTGCAAGTGAAAGATTACAGACCGCAGACCTGAAAAAGCAATGATTAGTGCACTGTATTGTTTTTTTTTTTACATTTAAAATTATAACATTCCACAAAAATGTATCTGACTGAGGCCGCGTTCACATTGAAGTTGTTTTGAGTAAACATGTGTAGAAGTAGTTTAATGTTCTTAAAACTAGTTTCACACTAGAAATCAAGAACAAATTCAGTCTTTCCACATCCTGTTTGACCGCAGATTATTGCGCAATGGGGATATTTTGGCATTTCCATTTTTAACTAATAATCAACTTCTTTAAATCTTCCATCTTCAAAATTGGTTTGTGCGTCTTGTTTTACAAAAAGATAAACATTTATAGTGTTGTTGGCGCCGGCCGTCTTGGTTATTTGGATGGTAACGCCTTCAGAAGCGTTTTCTATTCTTCTACCCGAACCGTGTAATGCGTTATCATCTGTTGAACGTAAATCTAGCCACAATGCGTAATTAGTCGTTGAATATTTTTCCAAAGTTGTACATGATAAATTGAGATTTTTTGCAATCAGGTTTGTTTCTTTGTCCCTTTTTGAATTCAAACCAAAGAATTTATTTATTTCGTCCCACTGTTGATATGTTTTCATTCCTTGACTGTATAGCTGATTTGCAACCCCTTCAATTGTCATTTCTTCTTTTGTTATGTTAGGATTATAAAAAGTTTCGGTGCTTGTCCTATCAGGGTCTTCAAAGAGCATTAGAATTCCTTTCATGCTTCTGGCCGGAACATTTAAATTGATATTCCAAAATGTATCGGATTTGTTTTTGGTTATTTTTCTATGTCTCAGTATTCTATCGTACAAAATAACCATCTTGCCGTCAACTTGTTGCCTTATCTGTCTTGCTAAATCTGCATCGGTAACCATATCAAATTCTAAACAAATGTTTTTGACTTTATAACTTGCAGATGTATCTGTTGATTTAATGACATCACCATGACTATTAAATGTTCATATTCAAGTCTATCGCCAAGGGTAAGTTGGGGTGCAGAAATTGGATATAGCCACCTATTACTTATAACAGAGTGGAATCGCACTTGAACTAATCACGGACCCCCTGATGTATAATATGTTCGAACTCGGGACTAGGGGAGGCATTTCTGTCATCACTAAAAAATATGCCAAAGCCAATAATAAATACATCAAAGATTTCGATAGTTCGAAACCAACATCCCACATACTGTATACAGACTGTGGGAATTTATATGAAGCTGCTATGAAACAGCCGCTACCCACTGGCATGTTTAGATGGTTGACAGAAGAAGTTAATAGATTTGATGTAACAAAGCCAAAGCACACTGATACGGGGTATCTCTTGGAAGTAGACCTCGACTATCCCCCCGAGCTGCACGATCATCATAGCTGCTACCCGTTGGCATCCTCTAGCAAAAAAGTGAAACAAGAGGAGCTTTCACCTTACAGTCGACATCTCTGGAACGATTTGAATGGAGAAAACATGGTTCGAACCGCCACGGAAAAGCTTGTTCCCACTCTTGAAAACAAGGAACACTACATTTTACACTACAGAAATTTTCAACTCTACCTAGATTTAGGGTTAAAAGTCACCAAAGTTCATAGAATCCTGGAATTCCATCAGTCGACATGGTTAGGCTCTTACATCGACTTTAATTCCAACAAGAGGAAGCAGGCTAGGAACGACTTTGAGAAGGATTTCTACAAACTGATGAATAATGCTGTTTTCGGTAAGTTATTCTTATTCGCCCTTAAAATGCTAGTAGGACCATAATGTTTAAATTTCATCAAAGCCTTTCCTTTTATCTCATTAACATTAAGCCTCAAACTGTTTCCAATTGATAAAACTATGTAACGTGTTTGAAATGTACCAAATCAGAACCTTTTCAATATAAAAAATAAACAAAGTTCCAATATCGTGAGCCAAGACGAATCAACTGGAGCTATAATTTCAAAACAATTATGGATTCAGTTGAGGACTATGCCAGAAAATGGGCCAAAAAAGAACAGGAGAAAGAATGTGACGTTTTGTCAGAATGGGTAAAAGCTGTGAGGTCATTGGTTTTGAAAAGAATCAATTCTTTGAAAGGCTCAATGAGCACTAAGGCAACATCCATTTTCAGCAACGCTGATGTTGCCAAAACATTGTCCACCTTACATGACAAATTTGTTGTTGTACCTGCAGACAAAGCACCAAATAACATCATTTTTGTGTGCAAAAACACTATATAGACTGTTTGACAGCTGAATTGGGGGTTGGTTGTACCAGCAACAGCACCACATACACGGCTACAACACTGTCTAAGGAGGAAATCATTGACAATCACAAATCTGTCATTTCCTCCTTCGGCCTTTCTGTTGGTGGCAGTAATGATGACATTCCATCCCTGTATTGGATTCCCAAATTACATAAAAATCCATACAAACAGCGCTTCATTGCAGGGTCATCCAAATGTACAACTAAACCTCTTTCAGTTTTGTTGACTTCAATACTTACGGCAGTAAAATCCGGCCTCCAGAAATATTACGATTGTTGTTATTCTAGAAATGGTGTCAATCAAATGTGGATCCTGAAGAATTCGAAAGAACTGATGGAGATTCTTAACTCTAAATCAGTTTCATCTTGTAACAGCATCAAAACATTCGATTTCTCCACACTTTACACTTCTATTCCACATGAACAACTGAAATCGCGATTGGCACAGCTGATTAAACGCAGCTTTTTCAAAAAGAATGGAAAACGCAGGTACAAATTTCTTGTAGTCGATTATACCAAGACTTACTTTGTCATCAATGAGTCCAAGAAAAAGAACAAATTTACAGAAGACCAAATAATCGACATGCTCAACTTTCTTATTGACAACATATTTGTTCAGTTTGGTGGACGTGTTTTTCAGCAAACAATAGGGATTCCAATGGGCACTAATTGTGCACCTTTGCTTGCTGATTTGTTTCTTCATTCATATGAAGCAGACTTCTTGCAATCTCTTCTAGACAAAAAAGACCGTAGACTAGCTCTCTCTTTCAACCTCACGTTCCGTTATATTGATGATGTCCTTTCACTAAACAATTCTCGATTTGGTGACTTTCTCCATCTCATATATCCACAGGAGCTTGAGATAAAGGACACAACGGATTCTAGGAAGTCTGCTTCATATTTAGATCTACATCTCGAAATTGACTCTCAAGGAAGACTTTCAACAAGGCTCGATGACAAACGTGATGACTTCAACTTTCCAATCGTCAACTTCCCCTTCTTGTGTAGCAATATTCTGTCAGCTCCAGCTTATGGAGTTTACGTATCTCAATTGATTCGTTACTCCAGAGCGTGCGGGACTTACATCGATTTCCTTAGCAGAGCGACACGTCTGACGCAAAAATTGCTCACACAGGGTTATGTTGCTCCTCGGTTGCTGTCTTCACTCAAGAAATTTTACGGAAGACATCATGCACTTATAGACAAATATGGGATTTCGATCTCTCAGATGAGTGCAGATCTTGGTTTGTCATAGGGTGTTGTTTTGTCTTCCTTTACTGGATTTGACACGCTGAATGGACTATTGGCAACGCGACGGGTGTGCTATAGCAAGCAGGAACTGCTTACTCTTCCGGAGCACCTGAGTTCACTCTTGTTTCGACTGGAGTTCGCGTTGTTGATTGATATTCAGTTGTTTTGTGTTTCCATGTTTTACGTGTTGTCTGTTTTTGTCCCGTTCTTGTTTGTGTTTACTGGTTTAGTCTCTGCCCTTTCGGACTTTTGACATTCGGATACCCCATTGGTACCTCTGCTTCTTCCAGACAAAGCATTTTATCTCACCTGTCGCGCGTTTCAAGACTCACCACAGGCGCTCTGCCCAAAATATTGAAAAAGCCAACACCTTAATATTTGTTATATAATAATGCACAATTTTATAGGAAAAACAATGGAGCAGGTTAGAAAACACAGAAACGTGACACTGGCGACAGACGAGAGGAAGCTTTTGAAATATACCAACAAACCTTCCTTCGATCATTTTCAAATTTTCAACGAGAATCTAGTGGGTGTGGAAAACAACAAGGTTAATTTGCTTCTGAACAAACCCATCTATGTTAGACAAGCCATCTTAGACCTCTCCAATGTTCTGATGTATCAGTTCCACTACAAAGTCATGAAACCCTTCTATGGAGAAAACCTGAATCTTCTTTTTACAGACACAGGTAATTATTATTTTTCATTCTATGATATTCAAAGTTCTTAAAGTTTGTTGGGAAAGTGACGGAACACATTCCATTAGGTTTATTTCCATTTCAGACAGCCTTTGCTATGAAATCCTAACAGAGGACGTGCACCAAGACTTTGAACACCTCAAGGACCATTTCGACTTTGCTGATTATCCAACTACACACCCCTTACACTCTAGCAAGTACAAGAAAGTCCCCGGGAAATTTAAAGACGAACTCAGTGGTAGGTATACTTATATTTTTGCCTTCAAAATTTCTCATTATTTTCACAACAGGTTAAAACTTACATTGTAAACTTAAAATCATTTTACATTATTATCAATACAACTTTGGAGAAAAAAAATCACATTATTTTCAAACTATTCCTGAAACATTTTACATTATTTTCGATACATCTTTTAAAAAATCACATTATTTTCAAACCATTCCTGAAACATTTTACATTATTTTCAATACATCTTTTAAAAAATCACATTATTTTCAAACCATTCCTGAAACATTTTACATTATTTTCAATACATCTTTTAAAAAAATACTTTTTTCCACAACATTTAAAAAAAATCACTTTATTTCCGCAACATTATTAAAAAATCACTTTATTTCCACAACATTTTTTAAAAATCACTTTATTTCCACAACATTTTTAAAAAAATCATATAACTTTCAAAACATTTTTAAAAAATTCACATTATTTTCAAAACATTCTTGAAACATTTTACATTATTTTCGATACATCATTTAAAAAATTTACTTTTTTTCCACAACATTATTAAAAAATCACTTTATGTCCACAACATTTTTTAAAAAATCTCTTTATTTCCACAACATTTTAAAAAAAATCATATTATTTTCAAAACATTTTTAAAAGAACCTACCATATATTATATTGAATATATAAAGCTAAGATATATGAACTACAAATATATATGTGTTTTTTTTAGGCATACCAATTAAAGAGTTCGTTGGACTTAGACCTAAAATGTATAGTTTGATTTTTGACGATGGCAACACTGAACAGGAAAAGAAAACTGCCAAAGGAATAAAAAAGTGCGCCATCAAAAAACAATTACGCCACGCAAATTATAAAAAAATGTTTGTTTGACAATGTTGATACCATGAATTCAATGAATTTAATTAGAAGTCAAAATCATGAATTATATGTTAACCATGTGGTTAAAAAAGGACTTTGTAATTTTGATGATAAACGATTTTTGAAAAATTGTATCAATAGTTATGCTTACGGACATTATAAAATTTCTTAGCTGTAGATACTTTTAATTTGAATGTTTATAATTTTTATAATAAAATTTGTATCCTACGAATTTTGTATTTGACAAGCCTGAAAAAAAGATGAAGTGTGCATATTGTAAAACCGAAGGACACTATATCGTCAAATGTTCTGGATTCCTTGAGTTGACAATTCAGAAGAAACGAGACTTTATTCGTGTGAATAACCTATGTTATGGATGTCTGCGTTCTGGTCATCTAAACAAGGACTGCAAGCGAAAACATACATGTGGGACCTGCAAGAAACAGCATCCAACATGTTTACATGAAGAACAATATCCAGTCAAACATGAAAGCTCAACTGATGTTAAGGCTAGCTCATTTCGTGTAAGTCAAGATAGAGTTCAAGGCACGTCAATGATTGTTCCAGTGTGGGTTTCTCATAAAGATGATCCATCAAAGGAAATACTGACTTATGCATTATTAGATACTCAAAGTGACACAACGTTCATTCTCAATGAAACAGCCTCAGCGTTAGGTGTCGACATGAAACCTGTCAAACTAAGTTTATCAACTATGACATCACAAAACACAACGATCGATAGTTCTAAGATTAAGGATTTGAAAGTAAGAGCATTCCAATCTACAAAGTCTGATTCTGTCACTATTAATGCTGCATACACTAGAGACTTTATACCGACCGAACGTTCACACATACCGGTTAAAGAGACGGTCAACGATTGGCAGCATCTAGAAGATATAGGAAACGAATTACCTCCCCTTCAGTCATGTGAGTTTGGTCTTTTGATTGGATACAATTGTCCACAAGCACTAGCTCCAAGAAAGATACTCACAGGAGGCAATACTGAACCCTATGCGGTGCAAACAACGCTAGGGTGGAGCGTTGTAGGATATTCTAAAGAAACTCATGATAATAAAGTAGCCAGAATAGTACATCGTACTGTAGTAAAGGAGATGCCACTGTGCACACCAAGAGAGTTAATAAACATTTTTGAGAAGGTTTTTAAAGACAATTCAACAACATCCAAAAAGGTATCACAAGATGATTTGACCGTTCTTCAAATAATGGAAGAAAACATAACACAACGATCAGACAAACATCTTGAAATGCCATTACCATTTAAAGAACGACCAAATCTAGCAAACAATAAATCACAGGCAGTGCTTAGACTCAATCATCTGAAACGCAAGATCATGAACAATCCAAAATATGGAGATCATTATAAGGACTTTATGAGAGAAATTATTCAACGTGGTGATGCTGAACGAGTGAAGGAAGATTCTGATCTGGCAAAACCATGGTATATTCCACATCATGGGGTTTACCATCCCAAGAAACCAGACAAAATCCGTGTGGTCTTTGATTGTTCGGCAAGATATGGAAATGCATCTCTAAATGACAATCTTCTAACTGGCCCGGATCTAACAAATGGTCTTACTGGTGTACTTTGTAGATTCCGCAGATACCCCATCGCTATCATGTGTGACATAGAGAAGATGTTTCACCAGTTCTATGTTTCAGAAAAGGACCGTGATTACTTACGTTTCTTATGGTGGGAGAATGGCGATTTAAGTCAAGAGCCAGTTGAGTACAGAATGTGTAAACATCTCTTTGGAGCAGCATCTTCTCCAGGGTGCGCCAACTTTGCACTTAAATACTTAGCAAAACTGTATGAAGATGAATATCCTCAAGCGTCTTACTTTGTACAACATGACTTTTATGTTGATGATGGACTTACTAGTGTGCAATCAGAAACGGAGGCGATAAAGTTGGTAACTGACGCACAGACAATTTGTACCAATGGTGACATTCGACTACACAAATTTGTTTCGAACAACGCGAATGTTATGGAGTCCGTACCATTTTCAGAACGTGCAGTTGGCATGAACAATTCGAGTATGGCTTTAGACACAATATCCGTAGAGCGTGCTCTTGGAGTACATTGGAACGTTTCCAAGGATGTATTTTGCTTCGAAACCCAAATCAAGAATTCAAACCCAACACGGAGAAATATTCTATCTATAGTAGCGTCTATATTCGACCCTTTGGGATTTCTATCTCCTTTTACCCTGAAAGGAAAGCGTATTCTACAAGCGATGTGTAGAAATGGACTTGGCTGGGATGATCAGATACCAGATTCTTTGAACGATGATTGGCAAAGTTGGATTAATGATGTTGATAACTTGAAACATGTGGAAATAGATAGGTGCATCATACCAAAAGGTTTTGGAAATACATGTCAACTAGAATTACATCACTTCTCTGATGCTAGTAATTCAGGCTACGGACAGTGTACGTACTTGCGAATCAAAGGTGAAAACAAGATACACTGCTCATTACTAATAGCAAAAGCGAGAGTTGCTCCACATAACGTAGTAACCATTCCCAGACTAGAACTTACAGCCGCAGTTTTATCTGTGAAAATGAGTCTATTCTTAAAGGAGGAGCTCAACCTTGAAATTGATAAGGAATACTTCTGGACAGACTCGAAAGTGGTGCTTGGATACATTAATAACGAAGCACGTCGTTTCCACACATTTGTGGCAAATAGAGTTCAGATAATACGGAACGACACAAATCCTAATCAGTGGTACTATGTCAATACAGAGTGCAATCCAGCAGACTATGTTTCTAGAGGATTATCTGCCTTGGATATAACTAGAACATGTTGGCTCACAGGACCTTCCTTTCTATGGCAACCTATTGTTGAGTCACCTAATTTCGATCCACAGTTAACGAACGGAGATCCGGAAGTCAGATCGGATCATGTTGCGACTAGCTGTTTAACACAGACAACTTCATGTAGTGTACTCAAAAGATTGGAAAGATTTTCTAAATGGTCTACACTGGTTTCAGTCATCACTAGAATTAAGCAATTACATGTAGCTAATAAAGGAAAGGTACTTGCAGATAGTTCGTTGGTAGATAATAGACGAAATGCAGAAATAAGTATTTTGAAACTTGTGCAACGCGAAACATTTGTATGTGAAATAGCTCATGTGAGATCATCAAACTTACCCAAAACAAACCGATTATATCCACTTGACCCAATTCTCGTTGATGGATTATTGTGTGTTGGTGGACGTTTGAGAAAAGCAAATCTGTCATCAGCTAATTATAGACATCCAGTAATTTTACCAAGTGATAGTCACATTACAACGCTAATACTCACCTTTGTTCATGAACAAGTTAAACATCAAGGAAGAGGAATGACTCTAAATTCACTCAGATCTCATGGCTACTGGATACTTGGAGGCAGTAAAGTCGTAGCAAGATTCATTCGTCAATGTGTTATCTGTAGGCGCCTAAGACGTCCAACAGAAGTTCAAAGAATGGCAGACTTGCCAACTGAAAGAGTGGGACCATCTCCACCATTTACATATTGAGGAATGGATTGCTTTGGGCCATTCATCATAAAAATTGGTCGAAAGGAAGTTAAACGATATGGACTGTTATTTACATGCATGTGCTCACGAGCTGTACATATTGAGATGTTAGACGATATGACTACGGATGCATTCATAAATGGACTACGTTGTTTTATAGCCATCAGAGGAGCGGTTAGGCAAATACGGTGTGATCAGGGATCTAACTTCATAGGTGCTAAAAACGAATTTGAACGAGAAATACGACTAGTCACCAAATATCTAGAGAAGAATCAGTGTGAAATTGTCTTAAATGCCCCCCATTCTAGTCATACTGGAGGAGTTTGGGAAAGACAGATACGGACTGTCCGAAATATCTTGAACTCTGTTATATTGTTGTGTCCGGGAAGACTTGATGATTCATCACTACGAACAATCTTCTATGAAGTTATGTCGTTAGTTAATTCGAGGCCACTCACAGTCAGTGAATCCAATGATCTTGAACCACTTACGCCTAATCATATACTTACATCAAAGTCTGAGATACCTTATCCGCCACCAGGAGAGTTTGTCAAGGAAGACCTGTTTCTTCGTAAACGTTGGAGAAGAGTTCAGTACATTCTGGAACAATTCTGGTCAAAATGGAAAAGAGAGTATGTAACTGAAATCTCATTGCGACAAAAGTGGCATCAACCAAGACGCAATATTCGTATAAATGACATAGTTCTAGTCAAGGATGTAGATCTCCCTCGTAATGAATGGCCAATCGCTAAAGTCGTTGAAGTTCAAACAGATGACGATGGACTCGTAAGACGAGTCAAGGTTCAAATGAGTAGAAGAGACTTTGCTGCAAAAACTGTTGTATTGGAACGTAATGTTCATAAGTTAGTACTTTTGTTAGAGCAATGACTTGTATTTTTGGCAGTTTAGATATTGTAACAGTCATATTTTTCTTTTCCCATGGTTTTGTGTTTATTACAGTTTGTATTATCCTTTATATGCATTGTATTGAAGAATTTACACCACCATATTATTTTTGGTAAAATCATTGTGATTTTGGTGGGAGTGTAAATGGCCATGTTTGCCATAATTTTATTTTTGTACGTTTCCAAAGCCTGACAAATTTTTGAACCTATTTCTATAATGTTTCGCACCCCTTTATTGTAAACTCCCTTGTTGAAAATGAAAAACACAAACAAACGACATCGAACGCTTAAAATATATTTAAAACTTAGCAACTTGGTCAGGAGAATAAGGTAACTAATCACATAAGCATTGTTTTCATTATTTCATGAACTTAATACACTTCTTTATCACTCTATTTGTCAAAAATACGCAATTTTATGTGTCACAAAGTACCGGCAAATGACATATCAGATTAACACACTTCAAACAATTACTGTACATTTTTATTGTATGATATGAAAGATACACGATTATTGGAACATATATAAAATGTTTATATTGATTTTTATGGGTCTATTTTCGTTTTAGTTAGTTTGTAAGGACCCCCACGCTTTTCGAGTAAATTTCGATTATCTCCCTTTACCCGCGTTTTGTATTTTATATTGTAATTGAGTTATCTTTCTTTACACATATTAAGTATATGTTATAGATATTTTACTTAAACTTTAGAGAAAACTTTATGATGTATTTTGAGTTGAAATAACTGTTCAGATTGAGTATACATAATGTTAAATTGATTGATATTTGGTATACATTGTTGACATTCTTTTTTACAATTTCTGTATATAATTAAACTGAGTTTTGTCTGATTATTACATGTACATGTATGTACATTGTGTAGGTGTTAAACGATTTAGTGTTTTTTGTGCTGTTTTTATTGTAACGTAACGCAACGACTCATATATATTAATATACAATTGAAACGAGCAAAATAACAAACAATGTCATAACGAACGTGTAAACAACAACGAACAAATTGTCTTTGTGTATTTGTATTTGTCCTTTATTCATATTGTACTTTTTCTTATAAATGTTCATTTGTATATTTTCAGTTCTTACGGTTTCTTACGGAATAAAATTATCATAACCTGTTGTTGAACATAATGACCAAGCCTGCTACAGTGCCCACTGTCACAGTTTTATGTGGTAAGAAAAAATTCTCAAATTAACAATAGCCTCATTTACATTAAGTTTATTGACTCTGTTTATTTTCATAATCATATCAATATATTTTATAATTAAATACAAACATATTAAATTCCATTTTAAAAAGAAGAAAGGTAATCACAGAGAGCTTTATTTCATGAAGACTAATGTAGTCATGAAAGTATGTTACATGATGAGTTTTCAAGTGACATATTTCCAGACAAGTATAAATTCGAAATTTTTTTAATATAATAATATTTTTTACATAAAATTTTACTTATCGTTGAACATTAATATAAGTAACTTCACTGTATAAATGTGTGTCATCGGAATCGCTTGAAAACTCATCTTAAGTAATTTTACAATAAGTAACTTGCTTACCTTATGTTTAAAATCTGTGTTGCAACTATATTCAAATCATTGCTGTCAATATTGCAAATTTGATTTAACACATCATTTGGTTGAAACATTAATATTTTAAGCAGTATATATATCCGCATGTTTTAGTCCATGATACAGTCCCTTAAATGAAACTGGAGGATCCATGTAGCTTAATTCCATACTTCTCTTTATTCCGGTTTTTAGAATATCACAAAGAGTGCAGGTTTTTTAAACATTTATTATAAACTAAAATGTTGCAAAAGTAACTTTCAATGTACAGTGTAAACAAATAATTTGTTATATTTCAATCAGTATCATGAAATTTTCAATGATTGGTCAGTTCTACAGAAAAGAAGATTTATTGAAATCCGGTTTTCAAAGGTTAAATATCAATTTTCATTATAATTAGTATCATTATGAGACTTGTGTACTTAATTTATTGAGGAAAAAGTTGCTTTGAGACTGTTTGTCGCACCGATCAATAGAGGTTATATCACATTACTCCAGTAAATCATTTATAATGACCAAGATCTCGCGGGGAATTCGAGAATACGGCCTTCTAGTTCCAGACTTTTGATCAGGTAACACTGTTTTTCCATTTTGACCCAAGCCCTTCGTAAATTTGCCAACACTGGCGAACCGTTGTCTTTGAACTCGGTGCTAAGGAGTCAGCAGTTCCTGCCTCCATTTATATTTCCAATACCTGTTTTACAACAGTAAATACATCATTATATTTCTAATTAAAATTGCAATTGATCATTAGACTCCTTGATCTTAGCGTTTCTCTCTGTTTCTATTTTGTTCTCCTGTATGACTGATTCGTTTTAGTGTCATTTTCTCTGAACTATGAGATTGATCATTCAAGTTCGGTGGTTGTTTGTTTGTTTGTATGTCCCTCCTCTGATTAGGAGCACCGCCATCTAGCGTAATATATAGTAATTTTGTTATTACCTTTATTTCGTAAAGTTCGTTTAGAAAAGACAACAATGAGAAAATGTATCAGGTAATCCTACGAGAGTGAGTGAGTTGGTGATTTACGCCCGTGCAACGCTATATAGGTTATTTACAGGCGATGAACATGAAAAGGATGATAAAATGAACATGAAATGATGATGATAAATGAAATATGGAGATGGGGTGGGAAACAAAGGACCGGTAAATTTTGAAGAACCACAGGAAAAAGGGGAGAGGTGGGTAGGGGCGGAAAATTTAGCCTATGTGGTGCACTACTGGGCGGTCCACAAAGGGGTCTTTTACGTGCATGAAGCGTGGCACTCTCCACACACGTTGGCCCACTATGGTCGGCGGTCAGGGTTTCCGTATTATAGACCTGACAACCCCCGCGGACGAGGGCCACCCTATTCAGCCACCTAGGGTACACACTTGGTCGCTCTGTGGGCTGAGCACTGACCTGATATGTAAACACTGATAAAGAGACACACCTGTTATTATTGGATTAAGAAATAAGGCAGTGTTGGCTTTTTATTCGTTTGACCAGACTATACAAATCCTATCTTTATTCACTAACGTCAAGTTGGTTCAACATTCAACGTTCAACATTCATCATTCAATTTCTACATTCGACATGTGTCTTAGTTCAACATTGAACCAGATTTTGGTTCAACGTTCAAAATTCGAAAATTTTCTTTAATAGTTCAATATTGAAACAGTTTTCATTTCAACGTTCAACATTCAATTTTTTTTTCTTCGCTCAATATTGAAACAGATTTCAGTTCAACGTTCAACATTCAAATTATGTTTAGCTCAATATTGAAACAGGTTTTGGTTCAACGTTCATCATTCGATATTTTTCTTAGTTTAATATTGAAACAGATTTCAGTTCAACGTTCAACATTCAAAATTTTTCTTAGTTCAATATTGAAACAGATTTTGGTTCAACGTTCAACATTCAAAATTTTTCTGTCTATAGTTGCACTAATAAAGTTATTATAAAAAGAAGACATAATATCGGAACTTACACAGAAAATGCATTAAAACACAATTGATCTAGCAATTTGAAGCTCACTTCGCTGCTCATTTTCTCACTATTTAAAGTGGTAATTGACACTAGTTCGTCATGTCTCAGTATTTGCGTACTTTTAAATTTTACTTTGGTTTCCGGAAATTTGTCCAGATTTGTTTTTACTTACTATTTTTGATTACTTCCGATAAAGTTACACATTGTTTTTGCTCTGCAAATCCTCTTGATACCACCACCCTGTATAACCGCAATACAGTCAAATCCGGAAGTCAACGCGTTTTATACCCTCTAAACAGTAAAAAATTTGGTATGCACTTGAAAAATAGGCCATTACTCGTTTAATATCAGTGGATGTACAAGGAATAATGATTTTGAAAATTCTTTAATAATTTAATGACTCAATGCATATTCAAAATAACGCGAACGATCTCTTATAGAACAAAGAAAGCAAAAACGCACTGACAGTGGTACTTTTTATTTCCATTTCCCGTGTTAAAATGTGACTGAAATGGCAGTTCTGTCCGGAATAGGATTTTATTTTTTGTTAATATGATGTCTATTAGAAACAGCTAAAAAGTGTGCATTTGTATAGTTTGGAAGCGTTCTAATAAACTAAATATAAATGTAAATATATGATCGTTCGACTGTACACCCCGTTGCGATTCACCAGTACACTTCGTTGTGCGTTCATGGAAAACCACTGTACACTTCGTTCACATCTTTCATTTATCTATTTCCTTTCCATGGTCTCCTTGATGGCAACAGCAAAATCATTTATCTGCTTATACTACAATTTTTTAACAACGAAGTTCAGGAATAATAGATCATAGCACAATTTATTATTTCTAAGGCTGAAAAAACAAGAGAAAATGAGGAGGAGAAGGAGGGAAGGGGAGGAGAAAAGCCACTCATAGAACACAAAGATACGAACTACAACACAATAGTACGTAAAGGGCAAACGTCCATCAAGGACGAAAAAAAAAGAGAAGAGGCCAATATGGAATAAGCCACACAAAAGTATCACAACACAGGAGCCCATAAAGGATGAAACTAACAATATAAATGGTTAGTGTTAGGGTTAGGATTAGGGGTTAAAGATAAGGGAAACGGTAAGGATTAAGGTTAGGGTAAGAATTAGAGTTAGGGTTAGAATAAGGATTAAGGTTAAAGAGTAAGGGTTACAGTAAGTAACCTAGGGGACGAACATAAATGGGGCGAAACAAAAGGGATGAACTGAAAAAGGGGGTAACGAAAGGAACCATTCGCCGTTCCGCATGACTGCACACGACTCGACTTAGGGCGATCTAGGGTTGGTCGCTCCGTGCCAAAAATAGCAACGATTTCACATGGAGTCTATGGGAATGAATTTTGGTCATAACGGTCAAAGTTTTCTAGAGTGCCCTGGTATACTACTGTAATTTTATCACATTGACTTGTGTGCAAAAGTTTGAACCACTATTTACCCGTGCGGGTTCCGGGTGGCAAATAGGCCCGCAGCAGCGCTAAGCTTGCCGGTAAAAGTCCACTAAAGAGCGCTCAAAAACCTGACATCGGGTCAGGCCGCTTTGCCCACAAAGCGACTGGGATGTGTGCCCCAGGTGGTTGAATGGGCCAGCCCTGACATCGAGAGATGCGGCGTCGTCAGGCGATAATGCAGAAAACCTGAACGCAAACCATAGTAGTGCACCGTGTTGGGAAAAATGTCTAGTTCCTCGCACGTTGAGGAACCCTGCTGCAGGTCTCGGTAAGAGTAGGACCCGTAGGATCCCCATGCAGGAGGCTAAATTTCCCGTCACTACCCATCACTCCTTTTTCCAGTGGCAGTCAAAACTCTCCTACCCGATTGGCCTTGTGTCCCTATTTCCTCCATTTTATCATCATTTCATGTTCATTGTATCACCTCTTTCATGTTCATTGTATCACCACTTTCATGTTCATCTCCCGGATATAGTCGAAATCGTGCTGCTTGGGAGTAAAGCAATAACTAACTTGAACCACTATTTTATATTTGCTAACTTATTTTGGAGATTGTATTATACATTTATATAGTTTTAACTAAATTTAACCATGTTTACAAAACATGTTTTTTAGGTGTGTAGAGAGACTTCTTCATACCCAATTGGCTTTGAGTCCTTATTTCCTCCACTTCATCATCATTTCGTGTTCATTGTATCACCACTTTCATGTTCATCTCCCGGATATAGACGAAATCGTGCTGCTTGGGAGTAAAGCAATAAATAACTAACTAAATCATTATAACTGAGATCCACTGAAAGATTATTTTTACACACAGAAAAAGAAACTAGAAGATGCCAAGTTGAAGAAGGCAACTGCAGAAAAAAGAAGATGTCAGATGGCAAGAAGAAATGTGCTGACAAGAAAAAAGAAAAATTATTAAATATAAATAACAATGACACACAAATGGTCAATAAGAATGAAATCTGTAACGAAAGTAGATGCAATATTTGAATTTGTAAAATCACCAACCTATAAACTTTACATGCTGCATGTTTTTGATGACATATTAAAAAACTTGCAAACAGAAGAACCAATGATTCACATGTTAAAAAGAGAACTTTTGACGTTATTACGTAATTTGTTGACGCGGTTTGTTAATCAATAAGTGTTTGCCTTGGCTAGGTATGTTGAATCTGTTGACTAAAAAGCAAATACAATAAACTTATCATTCCTGAAGAAGCTAACTAATCCATTACTAAGTTATGTTGTTTTGAGTCTGTCATTGGCTTTTTTTGTGTGGTCAATTCAGACTTGTTAAAAATCTCATGGTCAATTGTGTCAACATGTATAAGTTATATATATTTTTAGAATCAATTGTAAAGTCAAATATACATGATATACATTTCAGTTAAGTAACCAAAAAAAAAACCCAAAAGACAAACAAAGCCACGTAGCAGTTTTTATTTCAAATATACCTGTCCATTATCTTCCAGCAGATATGTCACAAAGATAGTCTTTAAACTCCCCTGTAACCATCAACTCCAATGCGGGATATTTTATACAATCAGCGTGACACATCAATTTACAACAATTACAGCGTAGGATAATTCTGAAATACACAATTTTATTCATAATTTTCTAGTATGCATATTCAATGATATATAATTTGCTGTTTGACCATTCAAACAACCCTAAAAGCTAAGTGTCAGCAAAACTTAGGGTGAATTATATATTTTTTTCTTTGCAGACTGCAGCCAAACTGTTTATCAATTATCCTGACATTTTAATTTTTAAAACATGGTGTTTGTAGAGACAAAAATTCCTTCAATCTTGGTCTCTGACCTTCAACATAATCTGATCATAAAAATCGACACCAAATTCAGAATTGCATATTTGTTGAAACACAGACTACAAAGGTCTAGCTAGACAAAAATCAGAAAATTTTTTTTTCAGCTACTCCCTCGTCTTAAATAAGTCCCGTGTGGGGCCCGGGTGGCGAAAAGGCCCACAGCAGAGCCTAGCATGTCGTAAGAGGCGACTAAGGGTCTTGAGATTCTGACGTCGGGTCAGTGCTCAGCCCACAGAGTAACCAAGTGTGTACCCTAGGTGGCTGAATAGGGTGGCCCTCGTCCGCGGGACTTGTCAGGTCTACAATTCGGAAACCCTAACCGCTGACTATAGTGGACCAACGTATATGACGAGTGCCACGCTTCATGCACGTAAAAGACCCCTTTGTCGCCAAGTAGTGCACCACATTTTCCGCCCCTTACCACCTCTCCCCTTTTCCAGTGGTTCTTCAAAATTTACCGGTCCTTTGTTCCCCATTCCATCCCCATCATTCATTTATCATCATCATTTCATGTTCATTTTATCATCCCTTTCATGTTCATCGCCTGTAAATAACCTATATAGCGTTGAACGGGCGTAAAGCACCAACTCTCTCACTCACTCACTCGTTTTGAATTAGCATGCGGTGGAAATTTATTACTTACTTAATCTACATATATAGATGTTTGGCATAATTGAAGTATTTCCATCAAATATCAGGAGCAGCTACATTTTGTACATACACCTGAAAAAATTTCAGAATTTTCTTTTCTGATTTGTTATTAGATATCTAAATCTAGATGGAACTTTCCCTGGAAGGCATATTTCGCCTGCGTATCTATTTTTATTCGCCAAACAGGAAGTTGTTAATTTTCAGGCATAAAATTGCCTTGCACCTTATAGTACTATGCGATGAAGCTGCATACCAAATATCAAGAGGCTGTGGAATGTAGGTGCCTGGAAAACTGCGACGAAAATTTGGCATCATTGTCCATTATATATAAAATGTTAAGTATTCGTCAAACCGGAAGTAGTTATTTCTTGAGCATAAAATCGGGCGTAAAATACCAACTGCCTCACTCACTCATTCGTTTTAAATAAGCGAGTTGCTTTACACCTTAAAGTGCTATGGGATGAAGCTACATACCAAATATCAAGAGGCTGTGGCATGTAGTTGCCTGGAAAACTGCGACGGAAATGTTTGTGACGCTGCGAGACGCCGAATAGTGCCAAAGTAACGCCTAAATGTTGCTTCTGCAACACGTTGCAGGCGACATAATCATAAATGCCTTAATAAATAAGCAAAGGTGTACCAAAGGGGTAATCCGTATCATAAAAACGTAAAGAAAAAGACAAAAACGGCAGACAAAAAATCATCACAACAAAACAAACCACATTACAACATAAAACACACACACATTACAACAAAACCGCATTCAGCAACGCGAACTCAAAGACTAGAGACTGTGTTGGAATCAGAGATGTCTTCTCTTTGTTTACAAAGAAACCCCATTTCTCTCTATCTTTCAACAATTGTTTTTGTCTTGATTGATTACTTACCAATCGTCTAGGTATACTGCAAGTCTTACCCCAAGTGTTCTGAGATAAGCTGCACTGCCTACACTACTTTTCTGAATACCCGAGGAGCTGATGTCGGACCAAAACAAATAACTGGTAACTTTGATTTTGTATGGAAAACCTTAGAAACTTATTGTGTTTCGGGAATATTGGAATGTGGAAATATGCATCGCTTAGATCTAGATATATCACCCAATCTGCCTTTTTCACTAAATTCAGAACCTTTGCAATTGTGTCCATTTTGAAATGTATATTCTTGAGGTACCGATTGAGGGGTTTTAAGATTTATCACTGGGCTCATTTTGCCACATTTTGGGGTACCAGAAAGAAGGTACTGTAAAAACCTATTGTTATTTCCGCTTTTGGGACTTGTTCTATTACATCTTTTTGAGACATAGAATCTTCTCCTTGAACCAAAAGATCCATAAGATACGACGGTAGCTCTTACTCCCGTCTGATATGGTTTTTGCATGAATTCTAGCTTGTAACCCTTTCTGATAGTAGACAAAACGCATTGACCGTTTATCTTTTTTCCAATTTTCTAGGAAAAATCTCAAACAACCCCCTACCGGTATCTTTGACTGATCCTAAACAAGATTTACCTGAATTTCTGAGTCAGCTACTGTTCTTCTAGGGGATCCAAAAAGAACCCCAACTGCCAGTACCAGACTTCTTGTCTTTATCTTTCTTCTCCTCTTTACTCTTGTATGTGTCCTTCTGAGACGACCTAGGAGTATACTTAGCAGAAGGTTTGTTGTTATAATGAGTGTTACGATAATTGTCATTTAGATTAGCATTATAACTATTGTTGTTATTAACAACTCTTGGTGTTTTGTTTGTATAATTATCTGACCTATTTGACTCAGCTTTCCTCTTAGCTGAAAGTTCAGGCAACAACTCAACTAATTGTCCTTTTAGCAGGTGGATTAAAAAATCAGGCGACATACACTACAAATGAAGACGAAAGTATGAAAAGCGCTCTCAAGCAAGTTTGTTGGAAACAAAACGAGAAGTTTCAAAATTTGTCGAAGTGTTAAAAATTGTCGTGAAATCACAGGAAAATCAGCTTTTGGCAAAGTACAACAGAAAAGTTATAGCTTCCGAAAGGACTAGAAATATCTTGAAGTGCCACTCCAAACATGAACCCACTGGAGTTTAGAAAAGGCAGAAGATATATTACTAAGTCGAGAAATGTGTCCTGTGTATACTGATCCATGCACTTATGAAGATGAGAAAAATAATCACACAAAAGGTAAGGGACGCTTTCTATTTACACTTGAACACTCAATCTCTTCGTTACATTGCTTATAACAATTAAGGGATAAATGACAATCCAGAAAGTATTGTTAAAGGTATGTGGGATAAAGCAGAAAAAAACACTTATCAGAATAAAAATTGGAATGAGTGAAATAATAGATCTTCTTGGTTTTAGAAGAGTTGTTGTGAATATGCCTAGAATAAGTTATCATTAAATAGCAGTCGCAAATGAACTTGGAGTGCTGAGATAGTTTATAACACGGAGAGCATCAGAAGTAAATGTATTGCAACAGAAGGGAGTGATTAGACAACCAATTGACATTTCTTATGTTCCATCCAATGTGTCAAACATAAACAAAGGTATCAATAATATAACAGCAAACGTGAATCAACTGGACAATGCAAATAATGTGGCAAATCAAAACAATATTGTAAATACAAATGCTACATGTACAAGTGAAGGCAAGAGTGCCATTAATTTTTCAAAAGAAAGCATTTCAAAACCAAGGTGTAGATCATGATATAAAAGCAAACATATGTGCTAATGATAATGAATATATTGATCAATCGTAAGTTTCCCAAAGTTTGATTTCAACACCCAGTGGTAACACGAGTTGGGAGAAAAAAGAAAACACAACATTTTAATTCGACAATATTGCACACTGGCTTTCTGCATTTCATATTTGTGTTAAAATCTATGTTGCATCATTTCCGCAAGAAGCAGGGCCTTTGATGAAATATGCAAATACAATCCAAACGTTGGCTAGAAGTTCCTGTGAAGTAGCAGCGTTAATATGTTGAAATCTTAGAGAATGGAGAGAGCATGACTTCAATAATTTACTTTGGGATCAAGTAAATAAAGAGTTATACTCAGAATATTTGTCTTTTGGCTTAAAAATAAAATTTGAAAAACTTGTAAATCCTCCACAGATCTGAGTTTGCCCTTTTGAGCAGGTGGGGGACTCAACAAAAAGCCCAAAGAGACTATTTTGTTGTCATAGCTTCAACAGCAATGGAGGCAAAGGGACCATCATGCAAATTCCCACATATCTGCAAAATATGTTGGGAACCACATAGCAGAAAACATTGCAATACCAATTCCACAAAAAGGGGAAATAATTCCCATTCCCATATTGTCACTGAATCCTTGTTCTTTCTGTATCAGCTCATTGCTTTTTGGCCATCTTATGAGTGAGTGAGTGAGTTGGTGTTTTACGCCCGTGCAACGCTATATAGGTTATTTACAGGCCATCTTATGAACTACTTGTGATCTTCCACTTTTGTATCCAGGAAGTCAACGACATGACGATATGTATCTGGAAATCGACAATTGATCTCTATATCACACCTATATTTTCTATTTTTCTTCGGACTTTTTTGCACTGCCTAACAGGCATAGTGAGAGTTATTTAATTATTTCTCAGATATGGGATCCTTTTAAAAACGTACATTGTGATATTTTACATTTCCCCTGGAGCCAAACTTGCCTGAATAATATACAAAAGAGACAAATGCAAAGAATTTGGAAATCAATGTATAAACACTGTGAACACTTCAATTAAACTAAACAGAACTATCTTTATTATTTCTTTGAAACAAATACATACTCCTCATGAGCATGAAGTTTCTCCTCAATTCCAGGTCATCATAGTTCATTACAATCTCAAAGAATGTACTAATTCTTGGAATTTCACGCCTATCTATTAGTGCACAGCCAGCATATAACAAAAAGTCGTCATCTGCATTAGTGCGTCACAATATTATAATTTGAATTTCGCGATTAAGTTATTTTTTCGGTATGATGTCGTCAAAACAGGAACCAATCATAAAGGGCTATATAATCATGTGATCAGAAACCTGCTTCAACATCTAAAGAGACAGGTCATGGAAATTTTCTAAAAATATTTTGGTAGTTTGCATGTTTTTATCACTGCGATAATTCCCTATTGCTGTAATATGGTGAATATTGCTTTCTTGGTATAGAGACATATAATTTGGAATAAGGACTGCAGATATGTAAGTATTTAAATTAAAAAATACTTCGATTTGAGCTCGTTTATTGATTTTGTAAAGTATTTCATGTAACATTGACAGAGCATGCGCAGTAAGTTGACCAGTACACATCAGTAAAGAATAATGACGAATTACGTGTTACATACGTCGTTTGAATGATTTTATGAATTATCAGTCAATTAATATTATTCTTTATCATATATTCGCCTTCGGTTCTTCGAAGTAATCACATAGCTTTTCCTTCTATAAACGGTGAAATGCACTATAGAATATCTCAGTTTAAAGTAAAAAGAAATAGACTATATTTTACCTTGACATAGGTTTCTTAAAGTACAATAACCTGTCCTACCACTCTATATATAGATACCTGGTATATAAGGCACCTGGATAACCTGTTTGTCATATTTTAAAGCCTGTTTGTTTCAACAACAATTATTCGGGCTGGGTTAAAACAAAAATTGGGTTGGGATGTGATTACTTCTCAGCCTCAGGCTCATTATTCAAAGAATGTCCTTTATCCTGCACATCCTTGTGGTATGCTTGGATAAAGGTTCATTCTTTATCATATATTCGCCTTCGGTTCTTTGGAGTAATCACATAGCTTGTTCAAAGCGTTGAAACAAACAACATCACGTCGGGTCAGTGCTCAGCCCACAGAGCGACCAAGTGTGTACCCTAGGTGGCTGAATGGGGTAGCCCTCGTCTGCGGGGGTTTTCAGGTCTATAATACGGAAACCCTGACCGCTGACCATAGTGGGCCAACGTGTGTGGAGAGTGCCACGCTTCATGCACGTAAAAGACCCCTTTGTGGACCGCCAAGTAGTGCACCACATAGGCTAAATTATCCGCCCCTACCCACCTCTCCCCCTTTCCTGTGGTTCTTCAAAATTTACCGGTCCTTTGTTTCCCACCCCATCCCCATATTTCATTTATCATCATCATTTCATGTTCATTTTATCATCCTTTTCATGTTCATCGCCTGTAAATAACCTATCTTGCGTTGCACGGGCAATGAAATTAATGAAATAATTTATGAAAGGATATGGAGTAATTAAACATGAGACTATATCACATATGCCAACTCCAACTGCAATTTAGTTAGTCAGTTAGTGGCGATTGGCCAAAGTGAAATCGAGCTCAAAACTTCGTAAACACATAAAAGAATGTAGACATAAAACATATGCATGTTTATTTTGACGTAATATTAAATGCGTGAGTGAGTGAGTGAGTGAGTTGGTGTTTTACGCCCGTGCAACGCTATATAGGTTATTTACAGGCGATGAACATGAAAAGGATGATGAAATGAACATGAAATGATGATGATAAATGGGATGGGGTGGGACACAAAGGACCGGTAAATTTTGAAGAACCACAGGAAAAGGGGAGAGGTGGGTAGGGTCGGAAAATTTAGCCTATGTGGTGCACTACTGGGCGGTCCACAAAGGGGTCTTTTACGTGCATGAAGCGTGGCATTCTCCACACACGTTGGACCACTATGGTCGGCGGTCAGGGTTTCCGTATTATAGACCTGACAACCCCCGCGGACGAGGGCTACCCTATTCAGCCACCTAGGGTACACACTTGGTCGCTCTGTGGGATGAGCACTGACCCGACGTCAGAATCCCAAGACCCTTAGTCGCCTCTTACGACAAGCTAGGCTCTGCTGCGGGACTATTCGCCACCCGGGCCCCGCACGGGACTAATATTAAATGCAACTTCACCCTTTTCAAACTATATCATAGACTTTTAAGAGTTTTACAGAATGTTTGTTATTTTGAGACTGATACACTATGGTTTGTTCATTTAGGGTTCTGGCCAGAACGTCACCGACGAGCCTTTTTTTAGTTGAAATGCGCTGTTCTCCTTTTTAGGTTGGCTTGGCTTTATATGTGCTGTCAATGAACTAATTAAGAAATGTAGTTACTTTTTTAGATTCTTGATCTTCTCTTGTAATTTCTGTACTGTAATGACATTTTTGGGGAAGAGGCCACGTTCAGTGCCCTTGCACAACAACTTGTTGGCCGTGGACTCATCCCCCTTCCAAGCATTAACGCTGCAAAACTCTAGAATGAAATCATTCTGGGCTGATGAAAACTCTGTAAATGAAAAAGATCAATATATTAACACAACATAACGATAATTGTACAATGATTTCCTTGGTGGAACATCGGGACTAACAAGAAAATTAATATTCGGGGGAAAATTAGTCGCTGACGGGTGTCATACAGCCGGAGCACCTGAGCCTACTGTCACATTGTGTGAGAGTTCACTTTACATATTAGGGTTTTGGTTTGTTTCGTGTCTTCTTGGCTTGTATTTATCTTCTATGTCTACTGTTTTTGTCTAAGTTTCAATGGATTTATTAAATATGAAAGTCTTTTTGATACTCCTAGCTTTTTGAACAAACTAAGGTTTCAGCCAGTATCCCTATTTGTACTTACCGTTTGTTTAACAGAATAATAAATTGTAAACATCTGCAGAATATTACTTTGACGCAGTTTTTACATAATGTATTTGTGTATATGCATTGTCAATAAATTGAATACTCATTTAGTAGCTTAATTGCACACCTTTCCAACCCTTCTTCACATTACAAAGAACTTAGTTTTTTTTTTTATTTACTGTATTGCTAGTATTAACTGATGCTAAGTTGACATCAGATAAAACCGTCTGTTGGTTACACTGCCTGGTCTGTAGTCAATGTCGAAACCTCATTTTGATCCCTTTTTAGAACGATCAGATAGCCAATTTTCAAATAAATTTATAACAAAGGTCCAGGCTAACAAATTTAACAGATGCATGTTTAGTCTTAAAAAGACTCATCAGTACACATCAAGCCTTAAGTTCAAAAGCCAAAAGAGAAATGAATGTAAAGAGCATTGTATATAAACTCTAAAATATCAAACAGGATGCCTAATTCAAAACCATGACTATATAAGGCTTCTTTGTACATATCTTTCAATAGAGTTAGAATTTTCTTTGTCATTGTACCTTTAGATGTTTTTATTGTGTTTTTGTGTGTGTTGTAGTTGACATTTTGATGCACTGGTCTGCCTTTGTTTCAACTTATATTAGATCTGATTTTCTATTTTACACTCCTTTTTTTCAGTTATGAACATAATCGTACATACCGATCCGCCAGTTTTCTTTGATGCTACAACACAATTGTTTATAAGTTATTGCATTGTATGATGATACAATCTCATTCTTGTAGTTTGTAACATGAGGATAACTTTCCCCATTCTTTGTATAATGGTAACAACAAAATTACCTATCCTCCCTCAATTTTCGTACTTCATATTCATCTGGGGTCTCGCTTAAATCAGAAACCTCAACTTCAAATTATCCTGAAATACAAATACAATTCTTGAATTTTCTTTCGCATAACATAATACTGTCGGTATAGTTGTCATGGGATAGCATGATTAATTCCATGACACGGTCTTGAGAAAGCAAAATCTCCAAGGATATCTATACTGTGACTGTACTGACGGTGAACAATATAGGCTGGAAATACAACATTCACATACATTCTTACTATATTCCTAAAATCATTTGTACATAGATTAACAGTGAGTACAGTGCTTTTGTCCTTTTCTAGATGTATCGAAAAATTTAAGCACCACAGGGCCTTGCTGACAAAATTTTGTTTGGTTCTACAGGATTGTAACAATGCATGTTTCAATGTCAAAAATAACACTATTTCATATGAATTATATTCAATGCCAGACAGACAAAGCTTCGGTCACAGTATTTTTGAAATTTGTAGGACTTGCAGGACCTATGTCAGACAAGGTTAATATAAGAATTTGCACAACTTCCAAACATTTCATAACTCTGTGGTCAAAAATAATTTTTGTCTCGCCTGCAAAGCAGAGCGGGACATAGGTGTTACTTTACAGGCGGCGGCGGCGTTAACTTTTTGGAAAAGTTTTATGAGCACCTCCATATCTCAAGAACTATAGGTCCTGGGTTGATGAAACTTGGTATGCATATGCCCCAGTAATAGCTTAGCACAGTTGCATCCCCATCTTTTGACCTTGACTTTTCGGTTGAGTGATTTTGATAATTTTCAATACATATAATAGCAATGGAAAAGTTTTGCGAGCCATTCCATATCTCAAGAACTATAGGTCCTAGATTGATGAAACTTGGTATGCATATGCCCCAGTAGTAGCTTAGCACAGTTGCATCCCCATCTTTTGACCTTGATGTTCTGGTTGAGTGACTGATTATTTTTATTGCATGTATTTGCAATGTTTAAGTTCTATAAACATCTTTTGATCTCAGAAACTGAAAATCCATGTTAAATCAAAATATAATGGAAGTAAGAAAGAATAATTGTTTCTGATGGTAACGGCAGGCGAGACATACTTTAGTGTTAACTCTTGTTAGTTATAAACAGGACATTCAATCCTTTTGCTTAAATACACTTAATTTTGTCTTCAAACTAAATGGATTTCAAACAATCCTTATCAATGGAAGAAATTTAATTTTAAAATTGAATATGAAATATACTGCAAAGTATGTTGTGACTCTTAATTTCAGAAAAAATAATACAAACCAATTAACTTTTCCTTTCCATCTTCATCTACTGTTTCACTGTCTGTGGGCAGTGCTGGGACATTTGGTATTAACACAGTTCCTCTCTTTGCAGTTTTATTTTCCTCAGTATTTCTTACTGGTACTATCTTGGGGTCTTTTAAAATCTTTTTATCTCCAGAGAATTGCTTCTTGTCAAATTTGCTGCAATTGTAGCCTTTGAAATATACCTGAAATAAATACCATATTCATGTGATGAGACCAACAGGCTCTTTACGAATTACAACGGAATGGACTTAACTATAGACTTTTGATTGTAGGATAATGTATACAATGTAGTAGAAAAAGTCTTACAAAGGATTTTTTGGCCTGAAAAACATCTTAAGTTCACAGGGTCGCTGAACCATGAAATTGGAGTCAGGATCAAACAGCATGGTGCCAGTTGCTAAGACATTAACCTCAACTGTCTGTATATCAAATATCAAATGCGTAGCTATTTTACTTATCTTGTATTTCATTTTCCACAAAAGTCTTCCAAAAAAATTTACGCCGTCGCAGCCACCGGCGTCGGAAAGTAATACCTATGCCTCGCCTTCAGCGATTAAAGTCGCAGGCGAGACAAAAACTTTGCCACAATGTATTGAACTTTACTGTGACACAGACAAAATGCATGCTTTTTATGTGTTTGTTGACATAAGAATTAAACAATAATAAAACTGTTTATTACATACTTAATATTTTAAACTTGTCCCTTTTCAAACTATTGGTGTCTGGAACTGAACCCGGCCACCGTAGCATGGCAAAGCACATTTAATTAATCTCTTGCAATTCTTTGATGAACTTTGTCCTTTACATGTGTTGAAATTTTATCTCAGCTGTAAGTTCTTTCTTTGTTTTTTTTTTCTTTGGTAGGATGTCGGATACGGCACCAGGGAAACAATAAGGAAAAATGCATAGGAAAAGATCGATGGCTTCTGCTCAGAGACAAACATTTCAGGGATGTATTTGGCATGGTCACCAATGTAAATTAACCGAAAACCACTACGGTGTCGACCCAGTCAACAGAAAACCGTATCATGATGTCATGACAAAAACCAAAGCTAAAAGGGAAAAACAAATTAGGATACAATTTTGTAGAGATATGGGAATGTGAATGGAGGGAACAAATCATCGTAACAAGAAACTTAAAGAATTTATAAAGTCGAAACGACGCCCCTGCGATTGGATGAAAACCATGACGGAAGATCAGATCGTAGACGCCGCTCATAGCTATTTGGAGCCCTTGAGGTAGTCATTCACGTTCCTGATAACTTAAAACCACAATTTTCTGAGATGCCTCCTATTTTCAAAATTACCAATGTATCGAGAGACGACATCGGAGACCATATGCGTCAATATGCCTTTGACAATGATGAAATGAGCCAACCCCGAAAAAGCCTAATATGGAGCATGTTCGGAGAAAAAAAATATTATTATTACGCCACTTTTAAAATGGTACCTGGCCTGCGGACTCGTCATCAGCAAAATTTATGCCGTTTTGGAATACACTCCGTCCAAATGTTTTGAAAATATGGGAAATATCGTCAGCGATGCCAGAAGAGCCGGAGACGTCGACACACACAAGCAAATCATAGGTGACACGACGAAACTTGTGGGTAATAGTATCATTTTGTATCCATTATGTTGTTCTTTTTGTGTTCGTTGTCTGTGGATGGCCTGTGTGGCGATGCACGGGCGTTAAATACCAACTAACTCACTATTTATATGTTCTTATTTTTATGATCAGTTGTCCAGTATATTTCAGCATGCCCCAATTTTGACTAGTTTGTTTAGAATGACCTGTTTTAAGTAAGGTCATTACCCCAGCAGGCACGCATCGTTGAATCAACGTGGAAATATTGTCAGTTCTCAACGTTGAAACATCGTGGAAAAATGGTATTGATTTGAAAGTGGAAATCAACGTGGAAATCTGACGTTGAATCCACGTGGAAATCTGACGTGGAATCAACGTTGAAATATAACGTGGAATCAACGTTGAAATGGAACCAATTATATTTCTTGCTAGGGTTTTTCTTCTTACACCAGTGTGATTGTTCTAAACTTTGCACTTGGATTAACACTCTTAATATGTGTATAGAAAGAAACTTGCAAGATATATGCCTGTATTGAATTTTATTTTTTTCTTTATCTATGTACATAATGAAGTAAGGGCTAGTTTTGAATTTTTTTTTAAGAGAAATACCATCAAAACACATGTGGAGATAAAAATATCAGCTTTTTGAGGAAATCACACATACATTCACTCTGTACCACTACAGATTTTTAATCTATAAGGAATACTAAATGTCTTATTTATAAACAAAACAATACTTTCCAATGTAGTTGCTGATGAGAATACTGAATGAAGTTTTTTTTTCGGTCAATATATGGATCCTGTCTTTCTGGAATATATTCCATATTCTTTATTTGAAATAATTATAGTAATGAAGTATGACCCATGTGAAGAATGTAAGTTAGTGATCCCTGTATGTCACTTAAAGACCACACTTCAGGATTGCAATGTGTAGCTAGATATTCCATGGTGAATTAATATTTGCCAAATCAAAATGGCAGTACAATATGATAAACCTAATAAAGAATAATAATAAAGAATAAAGAATTTTATTAGCTAATCAAGAGCCCATGAAGGGCATAATGTAACAAAGTTGTATGATAATAAATGTAATATGTAGGCATCCAATCTGACATAGGGATAACTGAAAACAATTTTGCTCTAGATAAGTTGCCTATAACTTTCAAGAATTTTGATTAGTTAAATTGCATCATTGTCATGGCAATGCCCTATTGGTACCACGTGCATATATAAAATACAAAAATGTAAGAAAAATCAAAAAGATAAATTAGTCTGAAGGAAAAAATCTGAACAGACAAAAAAAAAAAACCATGATCCCTGCTTTTCCACTTTAACTGAATTATGACAACTGAAAAGTATTCACCATCACATTTTATTATTAAACAAAGACTGCACAATTAATTGTTTGTTGGTATTCTTATGCCACCCGCTCTTTTTGGGGCATATTTCAAGAATTTGGAACACTCGTCCACTATGACCGTCTCCGATGTCTTGTGGGAGTACAATACTGCTTCTGAAATGAAAATTAACAAGATCTATATTTTTACATAAACCACTTATAACCTTTGCAAGAATTTCAATATGTCTTCATGTTTGATTTAAAAACAAGGCAGACTTTGTCATTAAAACATTAATTCGCTATACACCATATATGTGACTATAGGATAAAGCTATCCTTAACTTTTGTATTGCATTGAATGATAAAGCTGATTGATTGTATTGTTCTTATCATTATGAATATTGTAATGTTCACTTTTATAATTACAAATGTACTTTTGCAATTTGTATTGAGGGCCTCAGGGAAGATTGGTTGTAAAACTAACTGTGTAACCCTCTTGAAATAAAGAATTTACTTACTTACTAACTTGCTATATGCAAAATATCAGACCTCTATCTTAAGTAGTTGCTGAGAAAACTGTGACGAAAGTTTTTGTTACGGAATAACGGAGGGACAGACAAGGGTAAAACAGTATACTCCCCTCTTCTTCAAAGCAGGGGTATAATAAAGAATGTGTCCATGGGACATGGATGCCCCCACTGACCTCAAGTAAAAAGTTGAAGTCCGACAGGTCTGAAAGTCGCTTAGGACCCATAGTTCATCATACTAAACCATCTTACCAAGTTTCAAATCATTCTAATGTACGGTTTCTGAGAAAAATTTGACGAAAATTTTCATGTTGATTTTGGTATCGATCCAGCCCCAAACAGGAAGTAGATGTCCGACAAGTCTAAAATTTGCTTAGAACGTATAGTTTGTCATACTGAGAAAAGCTTGACGGAAATTCATACGCACATGAGTAAAACTTAATGCCCCAACATGTCGTCGCCGGGATATAAAAAAATGACACCTTGCAGCTGAATCAAGATATTTTATAAATAATTATCAAATGATGGTTCTTTACAAATATGTTAATGTTTCCATAGCTTTACTTACCCCTGATTACTTTAAACAAGTTCGTCTCTTTGAATCCGAACTTTTCATTCTTTCCTGTCATGTTCATGTAAGACATGGCTTGGTTGGATAGAAACCTGATGATGAAATAGTAAATCGACATGATTATCCAACATTTAATTTACATTAATTGACAAAATAAGAACTTTTAAATAAAGTGGATGATGTTAATATCTTTAATTACAGCTAGAAATTGTATTTTGGGCAGGGTTTAAATAAGAATTCACATATTGGGGATATTTGCCGAAAGTAGGAGGCCAGTTGGTAAAGTATTTATCCAGATCATTTCAAAGGTATGCCACTGAAAATTTATGGCCAAAAGTTTGTGTATGTATCTTAACCATGCATTCTTCTGTATGTGGGTGCGGACGCCGACGCCGGGAGTATCACATAAGCCCCTCTCACTTTCGTGAGGTGAGCTAAAAATGAGTAATGGAATACTCAATTAGTGAATTAAATAGTATTTACCTTTGTACTGCCTTCTTGAGATGGTCTGTGGCATCTCTTCCGCCAATCTGTATAACATACCTTTTCTAAAAGAAGTTTATAAACATAAGTTACAACTGCATAAGGTTCAGTGATAAAAGGCCCTACTCTAAGAGGATTAAGATGGCTTCAATAGTCTAGATAACAAGGATGCGTCAGAACGACACTGATGCCTGCTGGCAGCTTTGATTAATATGCATAAACTTGTTTTTCAAAATTTTAGTTTGGATTATCTCTCTTTGTTCAGTATGATGTCTCAAAAAAGGTGAACCTGAAAGGTAAACCTAAGTTTTTCAAACTGACAGACATGAAGGAAATGACCAATTTGCAGGTGCAATGTGTAGTACTATGCATAATGAAGCAGTGCACAAAATTTGAAGAAGATGTGAATAGTAGCTTATTCGAAATGGACGAAAATGTTCAGTGTGACGGACAAACCAACAGACCGAAAAACTATATACCCCGCAACAGAGTTGGCGGGGCATAAAAAAAATTCTGAAAATAATTTCAGAATCAGATGAACTGTCATGATCATACTCTGGAAGTTCAATTATGTCATCTGGCACAGATTGCTCAGTCTCTGGTTCAATATTTTCTCTTTCATTAATTGTATTATCATAAAAAGGTCTTTCATCATTATCATTTTCTACCATACTTAAGTCCTGCACACGTTGTTCATCATCACTGGATTCCATCAGAGCTTTCAACTCAGCATTGTATTGACGCCATTGTCTGAGAGAGGTCATCATTCACTTACTGTTAAAAAAAAACAAGCAATTTTTAACACATGCACATGCACCTAAAATACAAGCAACCAAAAATCTTTTGAATATATGCATGGATGTAGAAAAAAGTACGAAGAAGTGTTATTTTTAAAAAAATTGCTAAATTCAAGGGCCCTAATTTATGGACGGAAGGATGGATGAACGGATCGAAAAACTATATGCCTTCAACTTTGTTGACGGGGCATAAAAAGGGGAACCCAAAATCAATCTCATCCATCCTTTTATAGTTACATGTGTAGGCACATCATTGCAAAATTTCAAAGCAGTGGGATACATGTAACTAGAACTTATTTATATTAGTTATTGTAGGAACACTTCAAAACGGACGCAAACAAAGACAGCATCATACAATAATATGTCAACAAATTAGGAAGTAAATGTCTAAAAGCCTATTAGGACCACTTTTTATGTACGCAAAGCAGTGTCGCATACTCTAATATTCCACATCCCATTTTATTTTATTGTAGCAGCCTTTTAGCCAAACCAGGACTGAAATTAGCAGGGGCTCAGAGGCCCACGGTCCCTAGATTTTGAGCTGGGCTACTAACATTTTGGAAAAATTTTATATGAACATATAGACATTATACAGCAAAGTTAAAGATTAGGTCTGGGCTACAAGCTTCGCTATCTTAATTTCTGTTTCTGCTGAAACCCATACAGAATCTACAAAAATAAAGATCTAGTGAAACATGCCCTTAAGGGAGCAACCGTTTGATGCAAAGGGGCGGGGCTATGGTGATTTTCTACGTTCTGCTTTTTTATTTTCAGAAAATGCAGAGTCTGGATTTTATTTACATGTAGCTACATGTAATGGGCACAATTTAAAAAAAAAACTACTATAAATTTTTCAGCCAAAAAACACCACCCTGCCCTTTTTAATTCAAAGCACTGTCCTGGTTTTTTTATTTCTGGATTTTTGTCATCCTGCCTTTTTATTTTAAATTTTACCATAGCCACCACCCACCCCCACCCCCTTAAAAATCAAATGATCGCTCCCCAAGTCTCAGGAGAGAAAAATTCATGCGATGTGAACCATTCAGAGCAAACATGTCTAATTCAAATGTGGAGTAAATGATGCAATGGTAAAAGATGATACGTGTATTTATGACTTGGGCGAGGCATGTTGAAAACTCTGAAATATTGCCAGTCCACAGAGCTTTAATAGTTGGTTTGTGAATTGCGTCTGACCCAACTTGTAAAATTTAAGCATGTCCAGCATTTTTTACATACTTACTGGACTCATGTCCGGTAAATTTTACAGTGTGTGCCAAAAACTTTTTCAGCTACTAGTCTGAACCATGAAATTCTTATGTTTTTTTTGTAAAATGTTACTACATGTATATGTTCAAACAAAAATTTTCTAATTTTTCACTTGCCCGAATGAATTTTTACTAGACACTGGCTTCGGGCAAGTGGCTAAAGGTGCAGACTGTTTACATTTTTTTTTTTGTAGAAGTTGTAGTAGACAAGACATGCAGTAAAAAAAGGCCTTATCAAAGATTCCATTTTGGCGGACTTAAAAATGTACATGTACACATGTCAGGCATTTAGAAATTTTAAGTTATAGGAAGATAGATTTGAATCAGATTCTATCAACCAATTTATCCCGGTTTAAGGGACGACCATTTGTTTGGGTCAGAAAATATATTTATTTTTATAGAAGATGGTAAAGAATCTGAGGACTGGACAGATTATATGCAGGCGAAGCAAGTTCATGCACTATTGTACAAAATGTAGTCTGCCAAATTGCACGAGACCTCACTCTGCTTTGCAGGCGAGACAAAAACCAGTCATCAAATTTAGGATTTGGGATTCACAGGACCGAATCCATTTTTTAGGAAATATTCTATTATGATTGTGTTACAAAAGTTGCTAAAATTCACAGGACAGAACACATTTTTACAGGACACGGGCTGTCGGTCCTGTGCTAATTTCGATGACTGAAAAACCTCAGATTTTTAATCCATATTATATATCTATATTATAGATTTTGAATTTATGTTTTCACTAGACATTAATGTGAACAGACTTACACAGGAACAAGTGTAAATCGATAGGCCACTTAAACGTCACGGAGAACACACTTTGCCGGGGCATGCCTCAGAGGCTGCCATGATTATCTATAGGGGTCTCAAAGTATATTTTTGACAGGGGGTCAAGGGAATCTTCAATGGATTTTTGGAGCTTCAAAATAATTTTTTGGGAGCGACCCTAGCTTTAGTATCCGCCGATTTTGAGAAAAATTCGTATGTGTATCATTTCTGGTCCAAAATCAAATAAAAATAATTTTTTATAGACCCCCCCCCCAAAAAAAAAAAATCAAATCATAGTCATAGACAAATGGTCGTCCCTTTGTACAAATTTCGCTACATATTATGTTAGGTTCTGTATCGAAGGAAAGTTGGATGCACATTCGACTCCTCAAGCATGCATTTTCTTTTGTCGATGAAAAAGATATCATGCCTGATGCCATGCAAATTCAAACAAATATAATTTTGGTTGTTTGCCTGTTTTAATAATTTTAATACCTGAGGATTTCGCTTCAAATTGTTTCAAACTTACGTCAATATATATGCAAACAGATGTTGTGCAATGTTTATGTTGCAGTGTTTGTCGAGTCGTCGAGTCGAGTACTGTTCTTTGTTCTTTGTTGATATTGTGATTCGAAATTGGTGCGAAATGACCGCGCACTCAACTGCGCATGACATTGCTTAAAATACATTTCCGGTTTAATTGGCGCGAATATTTAAACGCGAAACAAGCAGCAAAAATTATATCGTCAAAGTATCGATCGAAGTTGGAACTCGATAAATTTAAACGCAGAGTCATACTTCAATTGTCAAATATTTATAAATGAATATTCCATATTTTACATGTTTTTAATTTAAAAAAGGAGGGGTAACAAACAAAAAAAAACCAAACAAACAAAATTTGAAATCAAAATTTTAAAAAATTTCCAACACAACAAACAGAAACACTTAAAAGTGTGTGAAATTCAACATATATATGGTCCCCACCACAAAACACAACAGGCGCGTATCTATGCATCAACATATCCACTTCTTTCTTCTGTCATGACATAGGGAATTACCCCCCCCTTTTTTTTCTGGTCATGAACAGCATTTCGATATAATCCAAATAAGCCGGAATTTTAAATGTTAAAAATGAGTAAACTAACCCAGAACTACCTAATTATAGACATTTCTTAAATAAACCAATATTTTTTTTTACTAAGACACACTTAAATACAACTAGGCCTCCTGTAGACGTAATTTTTATAAGTAAGTGAACGTTAAAGCTTTCAACGTGGAAAACACGTCAGTAAATCAACGTTGAAGTTTTCAACGTGGAAAATACGTCGGTAAATCAACGTTGAACTTATCCACGTGGAAACAACGTATATAACACGTTGAAACTACAACGTGGAAATTGCGTGGGTGGATTTGACGTGGAAATAACGTCGATCAACCCACCCACCAAAAATCCACGATATTTCCACGTTGAATCAACGTTACGTGTCTGCTGGGACGTTAATGTGTTTGAAAAGTGTTTATTGTACTGATGTTCTGGCGCAAGAGAAAAGGGAAGACAAAATCCAATTGATGATTCATTTCCCACTGATGAACAAAACCTCCTGAGAGGGTTTTAACTCTCGCAATGAAAATTACTTGAAATATCAAGACATGGCAAAAAACAATCAATGGTATATGTGCATAATATATCAGACAATCAGTGATAAAATATCACTACCAAAACATAGAATATGCATGAAAAAACATCTAATCAGATTCGCATATATATGACAGTGATAATAAGAAAACAGAAAATTCGATCAGCAGTTTACCTACTGTGAATTACACTGTGAACAAAGGGTTAATATCTAGGACATACAAAAAATCGTCGAAAATGACCCTTCTACATAGAAAAATTTATAAAAAGAGGAATGAATATGTGGTAATAAAATGTATTAAAGGTAAAGTATTCATATAAAACTTGTGTACACCTAATAAAAATGATAAACGGGAGAGTTACATGACAAAATGAGGTCACGGGGTGCTGGGTTGTAAAATACTCAAAAATCTTTATGGTGAATGAGCTGAACGAAAAGCAATGGATATGATAACTTTTATAAACATGAATAAACTTACACTTTGGTGCCATGAGGCTCTCTAAAGATGTATAAAGTCACAAAATTTGCAAAAACATGTGAGGCAATGTTGCCGGAAAATGTAAAAATCATACTATTGAAAAACCAATGACGGAAAATTATGCAAAAATTATTCGGAATCCAGCACACTCCCTTCCTGATTTTTACAAAAAATCACCAGATATTACATATAAAGTAAAGATACAGATGTGAATATAAAGTTACACAAAAATATTACAATGAATTATGAAATACATTCTTGCTTCCCTAGCAACAAAATCAAAAAAATGTTCAAAAGTACAACTTTATGCATGTATCAAAATTAGTCTGAAACTTCTACAAGAGGGATCAATTCTACGATTGGACGGATGTAAGTACATTGTTTATGGCCTCTCAAGATTCGGACTTCCACTTTCCTAACTTTTGAGTCGTCGCTTGGAAAAACTTGTGTAACTATGGCCATTGGCCATTCACTACGGCACAACTCTTTGTCCCTCATAATAACGATATCACCAGCTTTCACATTGTCGGTAGAGACTTGCCATTTGTTCCTGAGCTGAAGGGTGTGCAAATACTCCTTCCTCCATTTTGTCCAGAACTGATCTGCTAAACCTTGTACTAATTTCCACTGACTTTTCAGCATTTCTTTATTATTGAATTCAGGTAAAGAATGACTGTCGAGTCTTTGTTTCTGAGTGAGAAGTAACGCTGGCGATAATACTTGTGGATCTTGCGGATCTGTGGAGACTTGCACAAGTGGTCTAGAATTTACAATTGCCATAACTTCTGCCATAAGAGTCACTAATACATCATGTGTAAGTGAGTGTCCAGTTCCAAGTAACATATTGTCTAAAATCCTTCGACGTATCCCTATCATCCTTTCCCATGTTCCGCCAAAATGGGAAGCATTTGGAGGGTTAAACTTCCAGGTTGTGCCATGGGTGGTTAACATTCTTCCTACTGGACCTGTTTCAGCATACTCCGCGTCAAAACCCAAATCGTGAATAGCCCCAACAAAATTAGTGCCTCTGTCAGAACGCATAATTTTGACTGGTCCCCTGATTGCTATGAAGCGACGGAATGCATTTATAAAAGATTCACTGCTTAAATCACTGATTACTTCAATGTGAATGGCTCTTGATACGAGGCAGGTAAATAAGATTGCCCATCGTTTTTGTGTTGTATTTAGACCACGTGTTTTACGTTGAATTATAGGCCACGGGCCAAATGTATCAACTCCTACAAATGTGAATGGAGGGCCTGAGCTAATCCGGTCTTGAGGAAGGTCTGACATTTGTTGAAAACAGAATTTTCCTCTCATCTTTTTACAAATAACACAGTTTCTGATAAGTGACGAGACTAAACGTTTGCTACCAATGACCCAAAACCCAGCTGAGCGTAGAGCTCCTTCGGTCAGGTGTCGACCTTGGTGTCCACATTGATTATGAAAGTGTCTAACAAGTAACAATCCAACATGATGATCCTTCGGAATGATGATTGGGTGTGAATCATTGAGGTTGATATCAGACTGCTTACTAAGACGACCTCCGACTCTGAGGATACCAAAACTATCCAATATGGGTGAAAGCGGTAACAAGTTAGAACGAGACAACTGACCTTCGTGCTTGATCGATTCGATGTCGCTTTCAAAAATTTCGTTCTGAATACACTTCAGTACAAAACGCTCAACTTCATCTCTTGTAGGAATTGATTCACCGTGAAGCTTTCTAATCCTTGTTTTCAGAACGGTAATAGCTGTTATCAGACTATTCCATGTTGAGAATCTTTCAATTTTACCTGACCAATCAATCACTTTATCATGAACAACAATTTTACGCACGTTAACCTCTGGGTATAACTCCTTATCCTGATCTGGACTCACTAACTCATAGTTGCCTGCAGAGACATCACTACTACAATCGTCTCGCAAAGTGTCGGGTCCTGATAAAAACTTTGAACCTTGTAAATCTGAAGCACTTATACAACGTGTTGCAACATCTGCTGGATTGTTGTCGATTGAAATATAATACCACTGATTTGGTGAACTTGCTGATCTGATTCTATTCACCCTATTGGAAACATACACATAGAAGCGGCGTGTTTCATTTGAAAGGTATCCAAGAACTACTTGGCTGTCGGTGTAGTAATAGAAATCACTTGAGTCAATCATAAGATGCTCTTTAACAAGATCAGCAATTTCAATGGAGAGAACTGCCGCACATAATTCTAGACGGGGTATTGTGCGCCCGTGCACTGGTGCCACTTTAGCCTTGCTCATTAAAAAACAAACATCACTTTTGCCATCCTGCTCAAGTTTCAAGTATGCAACTGAGGCTATCGCATCTTTAGACGCATCACTAAATATGTGTACTTCACGTTTACTAGCTTGAGCAAATGAAATCGAAGAGTATTTCCGAGGAATGTATATGTCCTGCAGTGAAACAAGGGATTTAACCCAGTTTTCCCATTTACTTCTCAAATGATCAGGTAAGTCATCGTCCCAATTAATTGGTCGAACTGATTCTGTCAAGGACATACGAATGTTCAAAATATCTATAATCTTTAAATTATTTAACATCAATTGGTAATGTTGCGTACATTTTTTAGAACCCTTTTGATTAGTTTTTTATACGACCGCAAAAAATTGCTGTTGTCGTTGTCGTCGTCGTCGTTGTCGTCGTCGTCTGGGGACATTTGGTTTCCGTGCAATAACTTGAGTAAATATTGACCAAATGTTATGAAATTTTTATATGATGTTTGTTACCACTAGAGGAAGGTTCCTATTGTATTTGGGGTTGGTGGCCCCTACCGTTTCAGAAAAAAGGGCCAAAAGGGGCTAATACGGGTGTATTGACAAAGCTGTTGTAGAATGTTGATTATTCATTTGATTTTGAAAATTCTTTTTTTATTATACGACCGCAAAAATTTGTGGTCGTATAATGTTATGGCAATGTTGTCTGCGTCTGCGTCGTCTGGGGACATTTGGTTTCCGTGCGATAACTTGAGTATATATTGACCGATTGTTTTGAAATTTTGATATGATGTTTCTATTCACTAAAGGAAGGTTGGTATTGCATTTGGGGTTTCTGGCCCCTACGGTTTTATAAAAAAGGGCCAAAAGGGGCTAAAATGGTTGTTGTGACAAAACTTCTGTAGAATGTTTATTTTTTATCTGATTTTGATCATTTTTTTTCATTTAATTCCTCATTAAATTCTGTCAACTAAATGTGTCATTGGTTTTGATATATATTCCACTGTTACATTGCTACAGGGGGTCAAAAAGGGGCCACACCCAAAAATTCAACTTTTTTATTTGTGGTCCGATTTTGAAAATCTTTTTTTCATTGGAATCCTTGTGAAAATCCCTGCCTGCGTTTTTCAATCAGATTTGCAATATCTCCAACCATTTTTGAGAAATTAGGGGTCAAAGGGGCAGAAAACGCCATTTTTATTTAAAGTTTGTCCATGTAAATAAATTAAGCTGTAATGGACCAGACAATTGTTGTGAAGTTTAAATATGAAGGTTTTATCCACTGAAGGAAGGTTGGTACTGTATTTGGGGTTTGTGGCCCCTACCATTTTAGATAAAAAGGACCAAAAGGGGCTAAAATGGGTGCATTGACAAAAGTTGTAAAAATTTTATCCATTCAATTTTGAAAATTATTTTTTTTGTTGAATTGCTCATTGAATTCTGTCAACTTAATGTGTCAATGGTTTTGAAATTTATTGCAGCTTTACATTGCTACAGGGGGCCATAGACATGCCACGCCCATAAAATCAACTTTTTATTTTTGGTCTGATTTTCATTTTTTTCATTTGAATCCTTGTGAAAATCCCTGTCCATATTTTTAATCAGATTTGCAATAATTCTTACTGTTTTTTTTTGTTTTTTTTTTAAAAATAGGGCTCCAAAAGGACCAAATATGTCTATTAATATAAGACTTTTCTATGAGACGTTGATGTGAATATATATGTGTCAAATATGCATTTTAAAGTCAACCATAGGGTGCATGTGTCAAAAATCTTTACAAGTCCACCATGGGCTGCATGTGACCAAAGCGATAGACTATCCATATTGGGCCTCCAACGTACAGGGCTCAACATGTTGCGGTCGTATCATGCTGCGCTCGGCGTAGCTTTTTATTATGTAAAGCATCGTTTTAAATACGTTGTATTTATTTACTATCCATTACCGTTTTGTTAGAGAAGCGTTGACCATTTTTTGAGATCGTTTTTATACAAATGAATGCTTCAATGTAAATATTAAGTTTATTTGTCTTTACAGGACCAACACCGACATTGTATTTTTTCATCGGATAAAGAGATAAGGAAAAGAGCATACCGTGTGGTTTTTCCATCGTCCGTAAAACAGTACAATAAAATAGAAGAAAACATACAAGAATTAAAAGAAAAAAAAAGAAGACAAAGAAAGAACTTACAGCTGAGATAAAATTTCAACACATGTAAAGGACAAAGTTCATCAAAGGATTGCAAGAGATTAATTAAATGTGCTTTGCCATGCTACGGTGGCGGGGTTCAATTCCAGACACCAATAGTTTGAAAAGGGACAAGTTTAAAATATTAAGTATGTAATAAACAGTTTTATTATTGTTTAATTTGTATATTGTTTATTAAAAGGATTAAAGTATTTATTAGTTTAAACATATTTATTTAAACTGGATCGGGGTACACACTATTACTACCCCCTCCTTTTCACCAGTTGGTGATCAGGTTACGTTGTCACTGTAAATATTTGAAGGGATTCAACGACAAGATGCACATACGGCTTACATGAGGGTTCTTCAACACGCACAGAGCGTGACTTTTCCCTGTTCATGTGACCTCTCCGAAAGTATGTCATTATTGTGTTGGGTGTCGTACACACATTTATACGAGTCAAATAGTCAATCCCCTATTTTTTGATAGTTGACAAGTGCCTGTGTGACTGTGTCTGTGGTTTGGGTAGGAATAAAAGTCTTATTTGTGACCATGAAACCTTTGATTTTCAGTACATGTACATACATGTGTGTGTGTTTTTTTGTCACATGCCTATTTGCTTTATAATCTTCATTTTACAATCAATTACAATACGTTTGCACTTACAATCCATTGCAGTCGTCATTCATCTGTCCGCCATCATTGAAAAGTATAAACATACGGCGGTGGGAAAAAGAAATCAAATATTAACAATATATTTCTATGATATATATTCCTTTTATCAACAGATTGCTTGTCAAATACTGGTTCAATGTTTATATATGTTTTTGTGACCTTAAATCTATTGATTTGAACTATCAATTTGTGAACTATTTCGTTGGGTACAAATACTCCGTGTTTTGGGTTGTGTAACGGCCACGCGTCGTCTGTCAACATACTGCACGTACGATTGCTGAGACTCCTAAGATGGTTTTATCCGTGGAGGGTGAATTTCTGTTCTTAAAAAACAAAAGAGCAATTGATCGGACAACATTGAAGCGGTTACCGAAAGTTTCCCCAGTTAAAGAAACAAAGTCTGAGTATCAGGTAAGGACCAATCAAAAAGTGGCTATAAATATGCTGGTTAAAACCCCCCAAAACAACAACAAACATGATGTAACATACATAACAAAAACTATATTTTCTACCTGTGGATACCACAGGGTTCTCCGACGTCATCGGAGAAATCTACCATAGACAACAACACCAACATGACCTTGACATCGTTATTCTTATGTCTCTCTCCATTGAGGAATTCTTGGTGTGCCAATGCCACATTCATGATTGTAGGCAAAGTAACCCCGTCTATGCCCTGACCAGTTAGGGTTGGCAAAGTCTCTGAAGAGTGACTGCATATGCAACAAGGCACTCCTATCTCGGCAAAGTCCGAAAAGTTCAACCCATTAAAAAAAAAAGTCTTGGGTCTAAGCCATTCACCCACACAAAGCAGCACAGCTTAAATCTATTAAAGTACTGAATGTTCTTTGTCCAAAAGAGGGCCCGAATATCAGGAGCTACACAAGGGAAATATGTGTGGATTACTCCTCTAGGGAGTTATGTAACAGGAAATTAACGGGAGAAATAGAGATTGACGAATCTTTATTTGGTCGTAAATGGAAGCACCATCGAGGCAAAATACAGGTATGTATAATATATATATTTCTTTCCTACAAACTAATAAGGCAAAAAGCAAATGTGTATCTGGTTTCCCTGCCTCCCCTAATTTTTAAAATAGAAAAAATAGCTCAAAATGGCTAGACTTATGTAAAAAGTTTTAAAAAACATGGAGCCGTTTTTAAGATAAAGCACTAAAAAATAGGGCGGGAAAAATCTTCTCTGGATTTTTCATATGAAATACATTGAAAACTATTCTTCTGCTTTAGCACAGAAATTTTAATTAGAATTGGTTGAAATGTTGAAAAAAGTGTTTATAAGGACCTTCTCTTCTTAGTGCTGACTTAATATTAGGAAAACGAATTCATGCATTTGAATGGATGAATGCCGAGAATACCGAAAATCATCAATTGCTGAGGCTCGTACTCCCGAAAAAAAAATTAATGCCTACCCATACCTGGCGTCCCTATTTTGTCAAGCATGAAACCACATGCACATTTGCTTTTTTGGCCCAACCATTTACAAGAAAGTTTAATTGAACTGGAAGATGTTAATACCGAAATGTAAGAAGCGACATTTACATGTGGGGCTAGTCACCTAGTAGATTGCAACCAGAAATAAAAACTACCAATCAAGGATTTATTTATTTTCCTACCACCTACTAGTGCACTGTGATGGCTTGCAATCGGGTGACTAGCCTGTACGATACTGATGGGTATTTATAGTCGCGACTAGGGGAAAGCCCCTCTGCGTCGACTATTAGACTCGCTATGTGCCATGGGTCGTCCAGCCCATGACACACCACCGCCAGTGTTAGCTGCTCCAGAGTATCCTTTGTTGTCGCTGGAGCAGGGCCCGTCTTCCACCACGGGGAGGTACTGGTCGGAATTCTGGAAGACCCTGTACGATACGAACTAACAACCTATTTTATACTACTGATATATTTTATCTAATGAAGTATTTGTGTTGTTTTTAAATGCATTGTTTTTTCTTTCTAAAAGTTGTATCCAACTGATTATGTTATTGATAACTTGTAATATACTATAAACTTCCGATTATTTCTCCAATTATTATGTACAATTATGATATTTTATTAAAAAATAATAAATTTGAATAACAAAGGGAAATAATCCATTCTTAAATTTTAGGTGCAAAAGTGTGGATTTTTGGAATGGTGGAAAGGGCTTCCAATACCTTACTCCTGTTTCCTGTTGAAAGCAGAGACGAGAAGACCTTGGTGGGGCTAATAGAAAAACATGTTGAGAAGGGCAGCAGGATATATTCCGATGGATGGTCAGGCTATTTAAACCTGAACCAGAAAGGATATGAACATTTTTCGGTGCTCCATAAGACATCATTCAAGCAGGTTATTATAAATTTAGAATGTAATTTATTATTTTCATATATTAATCATTAAAATGTATATTTTACTCAATATCATATTTCTTTGGAAATAAAGAAAATGACAAACAAAAATTGGTTGATATTATGAATTTATTTCTCTTTATATTGGCGAATCAATGAGTTTACAAAACAGGGATGTGGCCCTATAAATGTCAAATACGTCCAAAAATTTAAAGCAACATGAACAAACTCACAATTTATCAATTGACGAATACAAATCTCTATAATATATATTCAAGTTCAGGAAATATGCCAATGTATTTATATTTATATATCTTTATATATTTTATAGACCTACAAGAACGACGAAACTGGGGAGGTTGTAGAGTGCCACACGAACAGAATTGAAGGAGCATGGAAACATGCAAAGGAGCATTTTAAGGTTAGTTTTTTTATTCATTTTTATACTTGTAAATTAAGATTTTAATGGATATAATATTTATAATTTTCGATATTGTTTTATTAATCACATTTTATTTAACTATTTATACTTTTTTCAACGATTTAAATTAACATTATTAGAAATATAATATATTTGAATACAAATTAAAAAATGAAAGATTTATTTTTTTTTTATTTCAAATAGAGAATCAATGGTACCAATTTGGATAATTTCGAGAGTCACTTGTGCGAAGTGATGTGGCGATCTCACAGAGGTGCTAGCTCAACATTTCTTCTTCGAGGACTTCAAGAAAGTGTATACCCTTGAGGGCAAACCTGCTTTTCAGTAAGTACACAAGTAGAAACTTTTTATTTTTATTTATACTTTAAAGCATCTTTCTTTACCCTTTGAAGGTCTTTAATGTACTTAATTAATGAATAAATTGTTTTATGTCTATGTTATCAATGATGCATGTGTTCATAATCATGATTTAAAAATAGTGTTTAAAGCCAAAAAATACTTGTGTTTTCTTATTATTCCAGTATTAAACCTACCCCATGAATCAAAATTGTTCTTATTAACAGGTTAATCTGTTGAAAACTTCAAAATACATTTTGACTTCATAACACACCATCTATTTGTATAGAATAGTTAGAAGAAACACAAGTAATTTTTGTATAATTGGAATATTATGATATTTATTACTACATGCATGACATTTACATATAATACATGAGCTTAATGTGGAAAGTAAAATTATAGTTAAACAGACCCGCCTTACTTGGAAGCTGTAATTCTTCCTTTCCTTGCTTCAGGCCAAAACTTTGATGCTGCCTGTGCAAGTGTCATTTGTTCAATTTGTGATCTTTCATCTTTGTTCAAAATAGGAATGGCTTGCATGAAGTCAGATTCCTGTCCTGGGGCAACGTTCTTGGCTATTTCTTACAAGGCAAGTTTACTTTCCAATTCTTTAGCTGCAGTTTAAGATTCTACATTGTAAATGAAAAGAAAATCAAATGATTTCTTTAATAAAGACAATTTTATGAATTAGACTTTTATCGATTTTTAGAGTGTGTTATTTTTGTGCTTTGTACAAGATTATCATTATGGGAAAGGTTGGACCCAAAAAACAAGTTCAACCCTGCCACATTTTAAATGTGCCTGTCCTAAGCCAGGAATCTTTGTCAAAGTTTTTGTTTGCTCTGTCATCTATCTGTTTATTGTTCTATGTCCAGAAGTGGGTCTTTCATTGATTAATTTGGAATTGGTTTTGAATTATGATGTATTTTTTTTAGTCTTGGGCCAATGTAAGTCAGCGAGCAGCGACCTCTGGTCATGTTGAAGACTGCTGGCTGTTTTCCATTGTGATTTTTTTAATTCCCGTTTCTTAATGTTGGTTGTGTCGCGTACACTTATTTCACATCTCTTTATCGTCTATTGATATGGTTTGTCAAAAAAAATGTTAGAAGAAAATATGTCCAAAATGAAAAGAGGGAGACAGGAAGTAAGTATATTTTAGACATACATGTATCTGCAAAAGATACTATCAATGGTTGCTTTTTCCATATAGGTAATACCATGTACTGTAACTAGTAATAGCTAAGAACTACAATGAATAAACAGCTAGCAGCCTTCAAAGAGCCCAACGATTGCGGCTCGTCTTTAAACAAACAAAAAGTTTTCTGATTTTACTGAAAATCATTTAGTATAAAGTCATAGTTAACTGGTTGTACACTTTCCAACGGTCCTTGCGAAATTGACTCAAAAGTTGGTGCTTCATTTTTGAAATACTTAGCGTTTTTTTGTTTCATTCTCCTCCTCCTGTTTCCTTTTCAAGCTGGTATTTGCGAGGGTATTTGTAGTTGTCTGTATGGTTTGTAGTGGTTGAAGTGGGATTCTTACTGCAGTAGGTGTCATCGGTCTCTGAAAATTTCCAACATTGACTCTAACCGGTTAATGCAACTCCTTTTGTCGTCGGTTCTCTGGTATTGACATTTTCAGTCAGCTTAGTCGGGTGCTATAAAGATAAATAAAATATTAGACAAATGAAACTATGTACTAATAATACCAGTATTGAAACAAAGGAAGAAAAATGGATGTGTTGTTGATTTGAAATAATAGTATACATGTTAAATTGAGGAATTGAGTATAAAGATTATGCGATTTTTACCTATTTCATTGAGAAAAAAAAAGACCCCAAAAAAAAGACAAAAACAAAACAAACAGACAAAATCATAAAAAGAAAACATACCTCCAAAAAGATTGCCTTCAAACTGTGTAAGCTTTGTTGCACACTGCAAAGGTTGTCGAAGTTGGCCAATTTCAATGAAATTGATCTCTTTTGCTCATTGTCGTAGATATCAACGTAAAATTCTCCATTTTCACGTCTTGCATAACTCATCACTTTCATGCATCCAAAGTTATAGCGTAATTTTTTTTCACCTCTTTTTGATACATATTCGTAAAAGGTAATGTGATTCATTTTTTTTTGTAAATAAAAATAAAATACCGTAGCACAATTAAATTTTGAAACTAAGCCAGTACTTATTCTTGTGTAGTATAAGTTGTGAAATGAAATGATTATTCTGTGTTGATGGTTTATAAAGATTTGAAATGAAAAGAATAGACATGTGCTGACTCCGCCTCTCACTTATTAACATTTAGAAACATAGGAAAAAGTCATTCTTCCATTTGTTCTGTATTATCAGTGAAATGGTCTAAGATATTACCATTGACACGGTAACACGAAAATTCAGATTCATCTGGTTAAACTCAGTTCTTAATTTAAAAGCTTCCTTTTCTTTTAATACGGAATATTTTTTCTCGAATCTTCGATATCACACTCTATAAAAAGAAGGTTTAGCTTGTTAACACTAGGTAGAATATATTTTTCTGCGTTATACATCCATGACTGTTTTAAAGCAATGAGTTCAAGTTTTGCTATATCCCGTCTTAACAAACAAAAAAATCGGGTAACAAAATTGTTGATTTCTCTAACTTCCGTAGATATTGATGAAATCGACTTCTTAATCAAATCCCTAATTTCGGAGATTTGTCTGTTACACGTTTCAACATTAATGCGAAAAAATTCGTTTTCAATCAATCTTTGGTGTGTTTTTTTTAATCGTTTCAAAGTTTTCTTTTGATCTTTCCTCAAATGTTTTAGCAACATATCCAAACGACATAGTTTTCCAAAAGAAAAGTCCGCCGGATGACGTGGTTCTGATTCAGTGCTCCAGGGTGTTGGAGGAATTTACACCAATACAACAGAGATAAAACCTTGTCTAACCACTTGTCGAAAAGTAAAAAAAAATATTTATAATAATTTTATTTTTTATCAATGGGGGTAAAAGAAAAATATACATATGAAAATATGTTGAACAAATATGAAGCGTTTGTTTATACATTTTTTTTTAATACCGGATGTAATGTTGTGTTATGTAAACAGAGGCGGGAAAGAAAAAAAAAGAGGATGGCATGTACAGAAATTCTTATTGTAGGCTTATTTGCTGTGCAATCATTTGCTCACAAGTTATTATTCTAAATGAAAGAAATAGCCAAACGTTGATAGTTAACCAGTCAACGTATGAACCGTGATTATTTAGGGCCTGGTATATACGAATTTGTGGAGCCTGCTAGTGTACACACATTGTTTTTGAGAAGACTCAGAGATAATACCCATTTAAGAATCAAAACTCAAACCCTGAAGATTGTACACATCAGAGAAGGAACTGCAGCCACATGTGCTTTGATATCAGCTTATAGTATGACAACGATTTTTGTTCATGGAAACCTGTGTGTAAGTACATGTGTATGATTTTTTTCTTTAAAATAATTGCTACTGTATGCATGTCACAATACTTCGATTCGGGATCGTCTGGAAATCCCTGATCCGACTCTATTACTAAACATAAAGTCACATGATAACGACAAAATGCTATGCACTTCCGATGTCAACAACACATCGTCTGAATTTAATTTTAATAAATAGAACCCGACATCTACTTCTGCATATATGATAGAGATCGTAGGTATCATACTTTGGGTGAAATGAATTCATTGGCTTGATGTGTTTTCTATCTATTTAATTTGGAACCATGATGTATGGAAATTGTATGCAATGTATATAGAAAAGTGGGAGGTCAGACTCTATCCCGAGACTGGCGTATGTAGATCTCACAATATGAATTCATTTATTGTGCAGTGATAAGTAGATGGAAAACTACTTTTAAACTAAATAGAGGAAAACACTGTTTTTTAAATTGTGTTGGTTCATGTTTTTATCACTAACACTTTTACATTTATAATGGTATATATGTTTATAGCACTGGTCATCATCTGTTCACCCTACTTCAACCCCTGCCACGACAGTCCCTGTTGATTCTACTTGGACTGAGGTAGACCCTACTACCACCTATGTCTCTAGTGACTCTACAACCCCCGAGGTAGCTGCTACTATGACAGTCTTTGAGGAGACATCCTATAGGACAAACATGTACACAACAGCTAACCATGAGGTGAGTAAAAATGGAGATGTATAAATAAACCATTTTATGCTGTGTTAAAGATGGGGAATAAGATGAAGGCTGAACATAGGAAATGAATAATTATTGTCATATAATTTTTTTATCTCATTAACTTTGTTTTCAGCATTGGTGTTTCTTTACTATTTGTACAAGAAGCTTAATCGTTTCTGTAAAAGGGGGAGAGGTGGACAGGGTTATGATTTTGAAATGGGTGTGGTTCCAAATCAAATTGTCCCAATTAATGAACATGATATTATTGATTTGGATGATGATGATGAAGATGTAGATGAGACGGAGGCAAAAAAAGATGTTTAAAATCTTTAAACACATGTATATACATGTTTTTATTTCATTCAAAAACAACTAAACATTTTTGTTTTTTTTAATTTACAGGGATATTAATCATTATTGATATCCCGATCTGGAGAAAAAAGCAATCCTAAAGTGGGGGAGAAACTAATTCAGATAATTCAGAGACGGTTTATTCTGTGAGGTGGCATAAAATGAAAAATGAAATAAGTTTCAATTTTGACTGATGTAGAATAAATTATTTTTTACAGATTATAAAGAGGTCATTTTAGCTATAACTGGAACAACTTTATACAATGGTCATAAAATAATTACGTTAATAAGACAAATGATAAATCAACCTGTCCACCCTATCCCACCTAAACCTATCCAACAAGCTCCAGAACCCATCCAACAACCCGTCCAACAAGCTCCAGAACCCAACCAACAGCACGTTCAACAAGCTCTAGAACCCATCCAACAGCACGTTCAACAAGCTCCAGAACCCGTCAGACCAGCTCTTATCCCCTATCCTCTTAGACGCTCTGTGAGAGTAAAAAAAAACGCCAAAAAGATACATGTATGATTGATAAATTATTATATTTTTGTAATCGGACTGCAATATATATGTATACATGTAGATAGATATTATGTGTCCCTTTAGTACATTTTAGTTAGGTATAGATTAAAACTGTGCTTTAAATAATATTTACGATCATATGTAGTTAGATTCTTGACTGAGGGTAAATTAAGTAAAGATTATTTTATGATTTTATCTAATGTTTCATCTATTTTTAAATATGAAGAGACGAATTTTAATATTGAATATTAAAAAACTTTCACCAACTATTTAAACTTGATATTTACAATTCTTAGATTTATTAAGAAACACTACCAACTGCAATATAAATGTAGTTTTACAAGGTGTTATTTTGTTATAGTGTATATTTAGATGTAGACGATATATATGATAATATGTAATTTGATGAGGTACAAGATAAATTATGTCCTTTTCAAGATATAGACTTAAGGGTTTCAAAAAGAATTTTATCTAGTCTTCATTTATTTTAAATATGAGGAGAAAATTTTTAACATTGAATAATTAAGGGATTAAAAATATATCAACTAGTAATTTTTAATTTTCAATTTTTAGATCTATTTAGAAACACAACCAATATTAGCTATATTAATGTAAAATATTTATCTCTTATGATATTCATAAAGATGCTATTTTTTCTCCCTTTAAGAAGCAGAGGCACCAATGGGGTATCCGAATATCAAAAGTCCGAAAGGGCAGAGACAAAACCAGTAAACACCAACAAGAACGGGACAAAAACAGACAACATGTAAAACATGGAAACACAAAATAACTGAATATCAATCAACAATGCGAACTCCAGTCGAAACAAGAGTGAACTCAGGTGCTCCGGAAGAGTAAGCAGTTCCTGCTTGCTATATCACACCCGTCGCGTTGCCAATAGTCCATTCAGTGTGTCAAATCCGGTAAAGGAAGACAAAACAACACCCTATGACAAACCAACATCTGCACTCATCTGAGAGATCGAAATCCCATATTTGTCTATAAGTGCATGATGTCTTCCGTAAAATTTCTTGAGTGAAGACAGCAACCGATGAGCAACATAACCCTGTGTGAGCAATTTTTGCGTCAGACGTGTCGCTCTGCTAAGGAAATCGATGTATGTCCCGCACGCTCTGGAGTAACGAATCAAACTTGTACATTTTTTATTCTAATAAGTACATATATCTCACCTGTCAGCAACAACATGCTCTAACACCTCCACTACTCCAGTGCTCATTGGTGAATTTATAGCTTTGCACGTTGCATACATTGTATTAAGAAAAAAGTCGTTTCTTTTTGATAGAATAAAAAACCAAGTCATTTTAGGGGCATGCACTATGCAGTGATATGTCTCTATTAGAGTCTTGATCACATCTGCATTCACTGCCATTGGTAACATGTTTATAAATTTATGTAGCTCCTCTTTGAAAAAAGGTCCCGTGCGGGGCCCGGGTGGCGAATAGGCCCGCAGCAGAGCCTAGCTTGTCGTAAGAGGCGACTAAGGGTCTTGGGATTCTGACGTCGGGTCAGTGCTCAGCCCACAGAGCGACCAAGTGTGTACTCTAGGTGGCTGAATAGGGTGGCCCTCGTCCGCGGGGGTTGTCAGGTCTATAATACGGAAACCCTGACCGCCGACCATAGTGGGCCAACGTGTGTGGAGAGTGCCACGCTTCATGCACGTAAAAGACCCCTTTGTGGACCGCCAAGTAGTGCACCACATAGGCTAAATTTTCCGCCCCTACCCACCTCTCCCCTTTTCCTGTGGTCCTTCAAAATTTACCGGTCCTTTGTGTCCCATCCCACCCCATATTTCATTTATCATCATCATTTCATGTTCATTTTATCACCCTTTTCATGTTCATCGCCTGTGAATAACCTATATAGCGTTGCACGGGCGTAAAACACCAACTCACTCACTCACTCACTCACTTTGAAAAAAGCTGAGGATGAGCACAAATGACATTGAATTGTTGGATTACAAGTTGATTTAAGAGCCATTTTTATTTTTATGAGAGATGTTGAAATTGGTCGGATTCATTTAAATACAAAGATTCAAATAAACATTGCATAACTGAAAAGCTTTAGGTTATGATATATAATAGTTCATCAGTTAGATAAGATAAATATAATCCTTAATCAAAGTAGGTTCTTATGATCTTCAAGTCCATAGTTTATATAGTAACATAGAATTGTGTGACACTGTTAAATTTCCTTTACCCATAATAAATAGTTACGTAAAATAGTGTGACACTGTAAATTTTCTTGGAATAGGTTTTATTAGTCGAAAATAATAGGACTTGTAGGATATGAATACTATCATGAACAAAATACAGAAGCTTTTGCCTGGAATTTTGTTGTAATTTTTTAAAAATTTTTTTAGAGAAACACAAAACAGAAGAACTGACGATCGCAATGGTCCTGACTTTGTACAGGCACTTGCAAAGAAGTAGTGGGTTAAACCAGGTTTTATGGCGCCAAACCCCCCTCTTCCATTGCGATCTTAGGATCCGGTAATGACCATAGAACACAACATAGTTGTGAGACACAATAGGGATATTGAGGTGATCATCTCAGTACAAAAGACCAGTCAAACACTAATTAAAACAATTAACTACCATATCTTTTAACTCAATTTTGAACTTTTCTACTAGTGGCTGATAACGAAGAAAGAATTTTTTTAGTGATCGTATGAGACGTATTTTCTTATAGCCCTGCTCCAAAAGTCGGTCACGAAGAAATCGGTGTCTGATAAAAAAATCTGTGAAATGTGTGCAAGCTCTGGCATATCGAATAAGTTGTGAAATATAAACACCGTATGCAGGAGAAGTAGGTATATTGCTCTGTAGATTAGGAAAATTAATAGTTTGAAAATTAAAATCGTCTCGTTTATCGTAAATTTTTGTACTGAGATGACCACCTGGGTCAAATTCGAGGTGCAAATCCAAGAAAGACGTGAAGCAATTTGATTCGGTGGTCTCTTTAATCTCCAATTCCGGAGGATATATTGAAGGAATCCATCTACCAAATGAAGTGTTATTGACAGAAAGGATATCGTCAATATATCTGAATGTAAGATTAAATGACCTTGCCTCTTTCATCTTTTTGTTCTTTACGAGTCCCTGAAGAAATTCAGTCTCTTAAGAGTATAAAAACAAGAGGCTCCCAGGAGCCTGAATCGCTCACCTGGTCTTGATGTCAACCCCATTTGTATAGCTAAATGAGCTGAATGTTTAAACAGGAAAAAGCTTTTCTCTATCTGCAATAGTTTTCATTCTATAGGCCAAAAACACTATTTTTTACCTTTAAAGGGCAATAACCCCTTAAAGTGGTCATCTGACAACTTCAACCCTATGAAGACTATTGTAGAACTCAATGAGTTGAACATTTACGCAATCAACAGCTTTTCTCTATCTGCAATAGTTTTCATTCTATAGGCCAAAAACACTATTTTTTTTTTTGCCTTTAGGGGGCTGTAATCCCTATAAGGGGTCATCTGACAACTTCAACCATATGAAGATTTTTGTAGAGGTAAATGAGCTGAACATTTAAGCAATCGACAGCTGTTTTTTATCTGCAATAGTTTTCATTATTCAGGCCAAAAACACTATGTTACACCTTTAAGGGGCTGTAACCCCTATAAGGGGTCATCCGAAAACTTTGACCCTATGAAGGCTTTCGTTTTGCTTAATGAGCTGAACATTTAAGCAAGCAACAGCTTTTCTCAATCTGCATTAGTTTTCATTCTACAGGCCAAAAACACTATTTTACGCCTTTAAGGGGCTGTAACCTCTATAAGGGGTCATCTGACAACTTCGACTCTATGGACACTTTTGTAGAACTAAATGAGCTGAACATTTAAGCAAGCAACAACTTTTCTCTATCTGTAATAATTTTCATTTTAGAAGCCAAAAACATGAAAAAATGCTATTGTTCACCTTTAAAGGGCGGTAACTCCTAAAAGGGGTTATCTGACAACTTCGACCAAATGGAGACTTTTGTAGAGCTTTTGATGCTGAAGCAGTATCGTGGCATCAGATTTCATCTATCTCTTATACTTTATGATTTACAAGATAAAAACAGTAGTCTGACCCCCCTGGTCTATTTTTAGTAACAGCAGCCATGATTTTTGACGGGTCAAAAATCCAAACACAAGTTTGGTGTAGGACACCCTAAGGATAATTCATACCAAGTTTCAGTAAATTCTGTTCAGTAGTTTTAGAGGAGAAGATTTTTGAAAAATTTTGACGGACGACGACGACGACGGACGCCAAGTGATGGTAAAAGCTCACATGGACCTTTGGTCCAGGGGAGCTAACAAATCGGCGAGGAAAGGAGCACAGTTTGTGGCCATTGGAATGCCGATTTGTTGTTGAAAAATCTCTCCTCCGAAGGTGTCAAATATGTTGTCAATGAGGAAATCAAGCATACTGCAAACTTGTTCCAGTGTGTAACAAATTTTATCTTTGAAAGATGTTTTGGAAAAGAAGGTAGAATTATAACCCAAAACAACAAAATTCCTAGAGTTTGAAAAGGCTTTTTCGAGAAGTTTTTTTCAGGCGACATTTTAGTTTTTCGTGTGGCAAGGTAGTGTATAAAGTTGAAAAATCGAACGTTTTCAAAGAGTGAACCTCGGAAAATGATCTAGATTTAAAATGATCTAACAAATCTTTTGAGTTCTTCAAAATCCACATATGGTTATTTTTTAACTACGATTATAAATAGTGTCGCAGTATGCTTGTTGACCTTCTTTGACAACAGACAAGATTTTAGTTAAATGAACGGACTGTAGTTGAACATGATGATCGATTGATTGATTGTTGATTGCTTAGTGTCCCGTCGGCGACATTCAGCCATAATCGGGACATCAACATGTTATAATAATTAAATCAATTGAACATGATGAAGATCCAGCTATATACCTTTCTTTGTACGGATTTTTGTGAAGTTTAGGTATCCAGTACAAATATGGTAACTCTTTATGTTCATCTTTCATTGGAATATTGAAAGAGGACATAAAAGAGCTATGGTTGGCTATGATTTCATCTTTGTTAAATGTAGTGTGTGTGTATGTAGCACTAGCGGAAGTATTACCATCAATGCCTAGTTCTTTTATTAGACAATTATAATAGTGTGCTTTACATACAAAAACTATATTATTGGAAGCCTTGTCTCCTGGCGTGACAACATACCTGTTATGTAAGGAAGAGAGACAATTGAGAGCTTCACAATCTCTAAATACAGAAGAAGGCCGGGGGTTCACACATTTGTGAAGTTTGTCTATTCGACTTCGTACAAGAGATCGGATAGTCCTTACCCAGTCGGACAGTGATTCAAGCTCTGGTTCTTGGTCCTTTTCCCTTTTTATCCAGGCTCTAGCATAGTCCTCCACAGCATCCATGATGATCTTAAAGTTGTGATTCCAATTGATACGTTGTGGTTCTCTGAATTTGGGTCCATGGGAAACCACATTACGTAATAAATCATTTTCAATTATCTTAAGATCACCCGTGCTAGACCATACTCAAAGGGATAAGCATAGCAATCACATGTCAGAGGGGACTTTAGATATTCTTCAATGTTTAGGTCCTGCTGAGGCTGATCGAATAAACTGTCAAACACATTAATACAAATCTGTATGAACTGGCTATTTTCATCCTTTTCCCTCATTAATGATCATTATTTAACATAATTATATACATTTTGTTTTTAATTTATTTCATTTTCAATATCAATTTAACATCTGTTTTCTCATGTTTGTATCATTTCAACTGTACTTCTCTTCTTTTCCCCAAAACAGAACTGGAAACAAGGAGGAGAAGGAGAAGAAGAAAGAGAAGGAGGTGGCGAATAGGTAGCAGTCTATATTTTATATGAATTCATTTTTTTTAAACAAAATCGAGTGAATTATCTTTTTTAAAAAAATTAACCCCCACCGATTACAATTAAAAAAAATATATACGGAAATCAAATTAAAAAAAATCAACAATGTCAACTATATAATATAGAAATACGGAGATTGGAATAAGTGTACGCAAGCATGACAGATCGCAGCGGTACAATGGACAACGCTCAGCAGTGTCACGCGTTATACAAGCCACAGTGTAGTTTTAGAGTTATCTTTCTTTTACCAAAGAACATTATACATGTTATACTAATGTATGCTATTCACTTCTTTTTAGATTAAAACTGGGCCAACACCTTGAGAGAATGGCCCCCATGTCGGGGATGGATATTCAAAATCAAATTGAAGTTTTACAAACCATTAAAAAGAAGGTCAGTCAGGTGACTGACGAGCTCGATGAAGCCATCATTCACCTGAAGAAGTACAAGCCTAGAAAGGTGAAAACCAGTACTTTTTAAAAATAAATAAATAAAAAGAAAAACGTTTATTCTTCTTACCCAAGACGAAAGCCTTATGCTTGCAAATTTGAGTGGTATCTAAAATTTAAATTGTATGAATTCGTCTAGTTATGTTGCACTGTCGGAGGATACCCCCAAAGTTTCATCGGAAAAAGGAGAGTCTGTGTACAACGAATTAGAACTACATGTAGCTCAGTATTATTACTAAATTGTGTACATTTGAGTTGTTGGTACACTTACCGTGTCATCTGACCATTCTTTCGATGTATATGAAAACAGTTTTTGAATCCCCCTTTTATAAGACATTGGACAGGCGCTAATAATTATAAGTTCTGTCATACGTGATAAATGACTTCCTTCTATAGACAAGCCTTCAGGATATACAATACTTTTTACATGTCAATTTCCTTTGTGTTTACCTTGGGGGCTTTGGTTCAGGGCATACCCAATCGAACTTCGCTTTTTTATCCAAGGTTTAAAGATTACCTACCCTTTTCATCTTTGAAAGTACATTCGGGATAAATAAGGCTGTGTGTACTTTTATGATTAACACAGTGTCACACTTTCCTTTTTTGCTAGCCTTAAGGCTATATAGTATAGTACGAAAAAATACGCATGAAACTGTCACGAACTCATCTTTGAAAGTACATTCGACAAGTTGTGTAAAACATTCGGGATAAAAAATGCTGTGTGTACTTTTATAACACAGTGACACACTTTTTTTTTCTGAAGGCTTTATAGTATAGTACGAAAAAATACCACATAAGCACGTGTCACGAACTCTGGAAAAAAACATGGAAAAACTTTGTTCGCATACAATAGTTAAAACTTTAACCCCATCCATAATGGAAAAACATTTAAACCAGGATAATGGTACATAATGGAAAAACCTTTGACCCCTATAAGAGGTTAATGTTTCCTATGGGTCTTTGACCCCTATTGCCGGAAGGGCTATTTGACCCCTTGTAGGGCTAGGTCTTTGGCCCCTTATGAATTGACGTCATTGGTGCTAAAGACCTCATGGGTCTTTGACCCCTGTTTCCGGAAGCGGTCTTTAACCCTTGTAGGGGTAGGTCTTTAGCACCTTTTGAATTTCCGGAAGGGGTCTTTAACCCTTGTAGGGGGTAGGTCTTTAGCACCTTTTGAAGTGAAGTCAGGGGTTCTATAGTCCTCCCTGACTACTTTTATGGCTATTTTTTTTCAGTTGGAAAGATTAAAAACGAAAACCCTCAAACACTAATTCATCAGTTGTTTCCACAAACCCAACCGGAACCACACATGTATCCTCGTCAACCCTCTCCACAGCTTAGAGAACAACCACAGCCCCTTCAGCCCATTCCATAATCTAGAGAACAACCCCAGCCCTTTCAAATCATTCCATAGCCCCTAACACAACTACTGTCCCTTACATTCAATTAACGACCACAGACCTTTCAACTCAATGAACATAGATATTGAACTCGAACTAAGTCTGTATTTTAAAATGCAAAAAGTCAAAAAGATTGATGTCAGCGGTACTTACACAGTGTTTTCCATCCACAATTGTGTCCATCCACAATCATAATTGTGGATATATCAGCTGTCAAGTGGCAAATGTATACGAAATCTTCATTCTTCACTTGCAGTTGATGTGGTATTGCCTTGAAGATAAACTTTGAAGGTTTAAAAAAGCGATCCAGAGTCACGAATCTCTCACTTGTCTCCTCTGTAAATTTATAGGTGCCAGCACCTGCATATGCACAATCCAGGTTTCATCCGCTCTCTTTACATGCTTCTTTTGTGTCTAGGGACACTGTCTGCAAATGCATACTTAATGCTAGACCTAGTACACTCAACAATACGATAATTATGACGTCCACCATCTTTATTTTTGTTTTAGTTTTTGCTTCAGTGATTTTGGCGGGAATTTGTGATGACGTATAATGTATAATATAGAAATGCAATTCCGACAAATCCGGAATAGTGCTAGTTTATATATTTTTATATTATTTTTTATATTATATTTTTATCTTAATACCAATAGTATAAAATAGTGAAAATACGATCAGATATGTTTTTGCCACAATCATAATTTGTTTTTATCAATTCTAAATAGATACTAAAAAAACTACCGAACCATACTACGTGGGCTTTTGGCTTGAGACTAGGGGCGGAGAGTCTCAAAACTTGCGCCAAAATTATACTTCAGTCCTATTGCTCAGGTTTGAAATACAAATGACAACAAAGTTCCAGACAATAAATTTTGCTACGCCTGACGCGCGTTTCGTCTATTCAAAACTCATCAGAGGCGCTCTACCAAAAATATTGAAAATGCCAAACACTCTATGAATATGAAGAGCATAGAACAGTATAACCAAAAATACCAAACTGGGGAATCAAATTATTACTAAGATATTCAACCTATGTCTGGGGTAGGAAGAACCTTAGGGTTTAGACAATTTTGAATTTTAGACGGATAATTTAAAGCTTTGATGTATTCTCCAACTCAAAATGAAGCTTTATGATGTTATCACAAATGATATTGTACATATAAAAGTTTTTTTAAAAACTGTTTACCTTGCAGTTTAAAACTAATTTAAGTACGTTCGTCCGTTTTAGTTATAAGTACCATGGATACCAAGTACGTTTTTTTCGCATAAAGTTAAGCAGGGCCGAGGCCAGTTTTCCCTTGGATTTTGATATCACAAAAACGCAGTTTTATCACAAGATAGAAAGAGTGAGTGAGTGAGTTGGTGTTTTACGCCCGTGCAACGCTATATAGGTTATTTACAGGCGATGAACATGAAAAGGGTGATAAAATGAACATGAAACGATGATGATTAATGAAATATGGGGGTTGGATGGGAAACAAAGGACCGGTAAATTTTGAAGAACCACAGGAAAAGGGGAGAAGTGGGTAGGGGCGGAAAATTTAGCCTATGTGGTGCACTACTGGGCGGTCCACAAAGGGGTCTTTTACGTGCATGAAGCGTGGCACTCTCCACACACGTTGGCCCACTATGGTCGGCGGTCAGGGTTTCCGTATTATAGACCTGACAACCCCCGCGGACGAGGGCCACCCTATTCAGCCACCTAGGGTACACACTTGGTCGCTGTGTGGGCTGAGCACTGACCTGACATCAGAATCCCAAGACCCTTAGTCGCCTCTTACGACAAGCTAGGCTCTGCTGCGGGCCTATTCGCCACCCGGGCCCCGCACGGGACCAAGATAGAAAGAGGTCGTTAAAAGTAACCCTTTATGACAATAAGCCAATTTTTTCTTCGCGCGAAAACCATGCAGCCTCTGTTTATTTGGATCTGAATTAAGCTTTAGAGTTCGGTCGGATAGCAAACCAGATGGTTTTCCTCACTGGTAACTTTCATGTAAGTCAATTTTAAAGTTTTTGTTTTGTTTTGTTTTTTTTGTGTTTTTTTTTAGGTTTAGGCCAAAATATATATTTTTTAGTGTAAGATCGATATATATATTTTTTAAAGAAAAAAGTCTTTTTTACTTATTTCTCAAATTAAATAAATAACCACTAAAAACATTTTTTAGCTCAATGTATTTCAAAAATAAATTTTTACAGCAACACACAAATCAATCACTGAATAAATAAACAGACCACTGAATCAGTTTTTTTTTTTTCAATTATCAATAGTGCCTTTAACCTTCTTTCTAAGGGTGGGGTGGATTTAAACATTTTTGTTAATCAATGGATACAATTGCATGAATATCTTGTAAGGGGGAGGGGGTGGATTTTAAAGAAGCATACTTTTTCTTGAAAACTAACACAAAGGAATTCAAGATCAAATCATCTTTTAACAAAAAATTGTATCTCCGTTTTTTTTTTGTTTTTTTTTGTCAATGTTTTTTTTTAATTTTGTCTCTATTTTTTTTCTATTTGAGCCTGGTGATTTTTAACTTTGTTTCCTTGTCTTTGTTTTTTTTTCTATTTGTGTCTGGTTATTTTTCACTTTGTTTCTTTGTCTACTTTTCCATTTTGTTTATGTTATTTTTTAAACTGATAGAAGAAAATGATATGTGGAATAAGTGTACGCGACACAACCTACATTATAAACGTATATTTTAAATATCCACAATGGAAAACAGCCAGCAGCCTTCAATGTGACCAGCGGTCGCTGCTCGCTGTTTTTCAATTGGCCCCTGGATTGAAAATAAAATACATATGATTCAAGCCCAATCCCAAAGTGCATTGAAAGACCCTCTTCTTGACAAAAAACAATTAACAAAAATTCGACTAAATACAAACATAAGCTTTGATAAAGATTCCTGGCTTAGGACAGGCACATTAAAATGTGGCGGGGTTAAACTAGTTTTTTGGCGCCAACCTTCCCCCTAATGATAATCAATAACAAAGCACAAACTAACACACAGTAAAAATCAAATCGATAGAAGTTCAATTCAACAAGAGAGTATCGAGACAAAAGGACAACAGGTAATTAACGGGACGTAAAGATACTCTCTTGACCTTCTATCCTTTTTTTTTGTTTTATTTGCTTTTGTGTCAATTCTATGATTCTTTCGTCGCGAGATAAAAATAGTGATGTTTCATTTTTAAATTATCGTTTAAACTGAGTTTAATACATTTTAAAAAATGTAAAAGATAAAAAAAAATTAAAAATGTAAAAAATCATAAAAAATAAATAAATAAAATCAATATATTATAGAACATGCCACAGTCGAGGTAGCAAGCGTGGCCGCAGCAAAAGACCAGCTACCGCGAGCTGTACAGTACCACCCTCTAAACAGGGGAAGTTTGAGGAGCTTACAGAGCAAAAACTGGATGCAAATTTTAAAAAAAATTATTTTTTTTGCTTTAGTTTTTTTATTTTAAATATATATAATTTCTAGGGATTTTGTAAATGAGACTTTTTTTCTGCTTGCATCAAGGTTATTTGTTAGTTTGACTTTAAAACTGGTTGGTCGAAGCAAACCCAGTATTCGAGACCCCTTTGTTTGCAGGAATAGGAAAAGGGAAATTTTATGCTAAAAATAATATATAAAGCATCTACCTTAATGTTGTATTTTTTTTTTAGTTCGGCAATTGATTTCTTAACCCTGTTGGCATCATCAATACCAATCACCATAGAGTTACTCAACAATGATTTCCTCTGTTTGAAAATAACTTGTTATCTTACAATATATGACATTCTTCATCTTGTTACATTTTTTTTATTGGTTGTATGAAGAATATGTTATTATAAAATGATTTTTTATACTGTATTATAACATCATTTTAATAACTTTTTTTCCATAGATTGTCTTTGGTTTAGTAAGTTTGTGTGTAGATTTTTTATTGTTATTTTTAGACGCCCTCTCTCTTTTCCTAGAAGGATTTTGACGAGAGATTAGGGGCAGGAAGTCTCTATCTTCCATAATTTTTTTTCGAAACGCTTTACGGTTTCTAAATTTGTTCGGAACAATGATAAAGAACGAGCGGCGTCCATGTGCATGTTTCTCTTTTTTTAGTATTTTAGTGGAAACACCAAAACCAACTTCGATTGTTGAAAGACAGGAAACCATTGTGCAGTCGTCTCGTCAGAAATACTGTGATATTGAAGTTTCAGAATAAACTTTGGACGACAAAAAGTTGCTCTAATGCAGCAAACAGACAAGGAACATCTTATGTCAATTAATTTGACAACAGGCCCAAGTTAAAGGGGTGTCTTCTTTTTGGCTCGATGATGCCGAAGAGTAAATTCGGATTATTTCAAAAATGGGAACCATGAAACTTACATTTGAGGTATAGTTTTTATTTGTATTCAAACTGTACTTAAGGGATTAAAAAACAGTGATCGGATAAATTTTGCAATAATTGATAATAAAACCGAGCGAGGACAGTTTCACTATATTGACGGGGATAAGTAAATCTATTATATTTTGAAGAGTTCATCAGAGATGGCCGAAAGGAAAGCTGACGAAAGGAAACCATATCATGTAGGGGATGCAAATGGACCTCCACCCTAAAACTTTACTGCACAGCCGTTATATAATTACATAACAAGCCCAACGGGGGTTTTGGGGAAAGACAGCTGAAGGAATGTACCTTTAAAGAAACGAAAATTTGAAACCGTTGCTCTGGGAGAAGAAAATGTGTCTCGATAAGAATGTCTTGACTTTTTCAGTCAACCATTTTAATAATTAAGCTGCGTACTTAAGAAGTACAAAGCGCTGTGATGTTTTGTCAAAGTTTGGTCTGGTCAGAGCAAACCTAACATGCCGCCTGGTTTGGTTTGTAAACCAAGCTTGAAAAGGCTAACTACGGTTTGTTTTGAGTATACTGTGGTTTGCTATTTTGTTTGGTCAAGGAAACCAAAAAAGAAAGTAAACTTAATGTTTGCTCCCGGTTCACTTTTGTACAGGTTAGGTTTGGACCTTAACAGCTATTTAAGAACAAACTTGTAATATGTTTTCTTCATCCAAAGCAGCCAATATACAGGTGAATAGACTTTGCAATAGAATCATCATCGTATGCATTTTATCCTTATTTTCTATTTTTATTTCCAGATGTTTGACAACGAACTTGGTAATCAGGAAAACACCGTTAATATACCTGCCCAAGCAAGTAGTTCAAGCTTGGGCTTCCAATTGAAAAAGAATGTATATGATTTAAATAACTTAACTGCCATCTTAAATGCACCCGAATAAAATGAGAGCTGTATAAAAATGTTAAAGAAATGACATTTGAAATATTTAGTAGCTAGATTGTTAAAATGGAAAGATAGAATAAACGGTTAGACACATACATACAAATCTGTAAAAAACTGGCTATTTTCATCCTTTTCCTTCATTAATTTACTTAATTGTATACATTGTTTATTTATTTCTTTTTAATTAAACACATCTGTTAACTTATGTGTGTATATGCTTACTGTACAGCAGAACTGGATACAAGTTCATAATTGGTATGTTATACAAATACTAAAACAGGAATAAATAACGGTTAATTTGGATTCACCTCTCAAAAACCAAAAGTAATCAAAGCCAAAAGTTCAAAAAGGGAAGTTATATCCAGGACCAAAGATATCCATCATGTACTGTGCGTGGAATTAAACATGTCAAAAAAAGACTTATTGGTAAATTCTAGTCAAACAAGGCTGACGACCAGGCTTTGTGATATCGTTCGTGTGATTTACTAGCTTTACAGCAGAGGGTTAAAGCTTGTAGATTAATGTTTATGGGTTCAGAATTGCCGAGAACTTCTCTAAGTTGCAGTAGGATTTGTTATAGACCGTCAATGTGTGTCCAACTAAACCCAAATAAAACGAGTTCATTGGTCACCTTAATGACCTTTAGCATATATACAGCACAACCAACAACTTGGGTTATATAACAGACATGCCCTTTAAATAAGCCGACCTGAGCAAAATACGATAAAACAGTAAATTTGACAGCCATTGAATCAAAACTTTGGAAGGTGGAAGGCAATCAACCAAAAGTACTGAACATAAAACAAAACAAGAGGCTCCCAGGAGCCTGAATCGCTCACCTGGTCTTGATGTTGACCCTATACTTTTGTAGAGCTAAATGAGCTGAACATTTAAGCAAGCAACAGCTTTTCTCTACCTGCAATAGTTTTCATTCTATAGGCCAAAAACACCATTTTTCACCTATAAGGGGCCATAACCCCTATAAGGAGTCATCTGACAACTTTGACCCTATGGAGACTTTTGTAGAGCTATATGAGCTGAACATTTAAGCAAGCAACAACTAATCTCTATCTGCAATAGTTTTCATTCTGTAGGCCAAAAACATTAAAAATCGCTTTTTTCAGGGGCCGTAACCCCTATAAGGGGTCATCTGACAACTTCGACCCTATGGAGAATTTTGTACAGCTAAATGAGCTGAACATTTAAGCAAGCAACAGCTAATCTCTATCTGCAATAGTTTTCATTCTGTAGGCCAAAAACATGAAAAATCAAATCGCTATTTTTCATGGACCGTAACCCCTATAAGGGTTCATCTGACAACTTGGACCCTATGGAGAATTTTGTAGAGCTAAATGAGCTGAACATTTAAGCAAGCAACAGCTAATCTCTATGTGCAATAGTTTCCATTCTGTAGGACAAAAACATGAAAAAACGCTATTTTTCAAGGGCCGTAACCCCTATAAGGGGTCATCTGACAACTTCGACCCTATGGAGACTTTCGTAGAGCTAAATGAGCTTAACATTTAAGCAAGCAACAGCTAATCTATATCTGCAATAGTTTTCATTCTGTAGGCCAAAAACATGAAAAGTGGCTATTTTTCACCTTTAAGGGGCCGTAACCCCTATAAGGGGTCATCTGACAACTTCGACCCTATGGAGACTTTCGTAGAGCTAAATGAGCTAAACATTTAAGCAAGCAACAGCTAATCTCTATCTGCAATAGTTTTCATTCTGTAGGCCAAAAACATGAAAAAATGCTATTTTTCACCTTTAAGGGGCCATAACCCCTATAAGGGGTCATCTGACAACTTTGACCAAATGGAGACTTTTGTAGAGCTTTTGATGCTGAATCAGTAGCGTGGCCTCAGATTTCCTCTATTTCTTATACTTTTTGATTTATAAGCCAAAAACAGTAGTCTGACCCCCCTAGTCTATTTTTAGCAACGGCGGCCATGTTTTTTATCAAAGCATTTCAAAATGAGGATCGTTTGTTGCCAACATGTCATATATCATTCCTGCCAAGTTTCTGTTAAATTGGTTCAGTGGTTTCAGAGGAGAAGATTTTTGAAATTGTTAACGGACGACAGACGACGACAGACGACGACGGACGCATAGTGATGGCATAAGCTCACATGGCCTTTGGCCAGGTGAGCTAATAATAAGATCCGTCCAGCATGGGGGATATCGACGTTGTAGAATACACGGAGAGAAAGATGGTGTGTTTAACAATTTTGAATTTAACGCTCGGAAATTGAAATAAGTGAGTTCTCAATGACTTTCTCTATATCCGTACTGATTTTACAACGTACATTAACTGTCACGATTTCCATGTAAATGTCATTTTACTTGTCATTCATACCTTGTACCTATCCATCATATAGGAGATCCTTAACTTTGTTGGAATATTCAGCTTTAATTTTTTACACCGTATTTAGCAGGCATTATAAAGAGTAATTGTTGTTGAGATACCAGTAATAAGATGTCACCACAGATTGTGAATGGAAAAGACGAAATTTTAATTACATATCTTTTTATGACATAATGTATCTTTTGTGCTCTCCTTTATTATCTCCAAACCAAATTGTCGATAATCAAAAGGACTCGAGGATAATCACTTGCCTGTTTGTAAGATAATGTCTGACACGATTTATAATTGGACTTTATAACTAAATAAATTTGTCGTTGAAATTGGCGATTGCTATATTCAAAATGGTTAAAAACACCAACCTACCGTCCTTTTAAAGCAAATGCTGGACGCTTGATTTTGTGCCCTTGCTCGAACGTTTTGGTTTTAGTACCTTTAGTTTTAGACCTTCTAATGATTTGATTAAAATGGTGCTGATGATTGCATAGTACTCGAAATATGCCAAATGGTCTAATGACGGACTGTAGAAGGCAAATAATTAGTTTATATGATTTGCCAGTTCTGATTTATTTAGATTATTTATTCTATGACCTTTATATCTATCTACTTTACAATTCCTTTTTTTTGGTTATAGTGCCTCTGATGTATTTTGAATAGATGATTTGCGATGTCATACATACATATTTTGTTTTAAGCAAAATAACGAAGAAATAAAGTGTTATGGAATGGCTTCATCTTACAGAATTAACTACTGTGACAGTCATTTAGCACAAAACACGTGATCATTAGTTTGGACATTTTAACGAGTCAAAAAATAAACAGCTACAATCTAACTGCTCTAATTACAAATATATTGTAATCAAAGTATTTAAAAAATAATGCTGAAAAACCTGAGGTAATTATATTGTAGCTAAACAGTAGAAAGTTGAGGACTTGTATGTCTGATGGATGGTTTACGTGACAGTTTACGTTCATTATCTATAGAAACATGACAATTATTAACTTATATGTACATCCTGAGGCAATACTAGATATAACCGATTTGTTGTTGAAAAATCTCTCCTCCGAAGGTGACAAATATGTTGTCAATGAGGAAATCAAGCATACTGCAAACTTGTTCCAGTGTGTAACAAATTTCATCTTTGAAAGATGTTTTGAATTATAATCCAAAACAACAAAATTCCTAGAGTTTGTAAAGGCTTTTTCGAGAAGTTTTTTTCCGGCGACATTTTAGTTTTTCGTGTGGCAAGGTAGTGTATAAAGTTGAAAAATCGAACGTTTTCAAAGAGTGAACCTCAGAAAATGATCTAACAAATCATTTGAGTTCTTCAAAATCCACATATGGTTAATTCCACTACGATTATAAATAGTGTCGCAGTATGCTTGTTGACCTTCTTTGACAGCAGACAAGATTTTAGTTAAATGAACGGACAGCTCTGTAGTTGAACATGATGAAGATCCAGCTATATACATTTCTTTGTACGATTGATAGGAAGTGACAGATTGACAGGTAGTGACGTAGACACCCATGGACGGAAAGTGACCTAATTAAACCACACCCACATCAATGGGAAATTCCCTAATTGAACCACACCTCCTATTGATGGGGGAAACTCCCTAATTAATCCCCTATAGTTTTTTAATGTTAATGTTTCATCCCCAAATATGTGACAGATGTGAAGGGCCATCGATTATAAAAATCGTGAAATTCCTTAAAAGGTTTTTAATAATGTGGGTTTCAACCCCAAACTTTTGTCAGGTGTGAAGGATCATCAATCATTAACCTGTCATATTTCTAAATTAGAATGGCTTTTTGGAACCAATAAAAAAAGGAAAAAGAACGGGGTTCAAAGTAAAGAGGAAATCATTAAAATTCCTACACCTTTGCAAAAAAAAAACATTTCTTTTTTTTTCATCTTATCATTTTTAAAAGAAATTGGCCAGTACTCAAAATTATAATTCTTAAAATAAATCACCATTTGTAAGTTCTTTTGTTGCTTTAATAATTAATCTTTTGCTCGTTATTGTTAAGTTCTTGTTTTTGCTCTCGCTGTAAATGGTTTAATTTTTTAATGTGTTAATTTTAAATATTTATTTTATCTATTTATTTACTAGTCATTCTTTTTAAGACAGACAGACAGACATATCTTTATTAAAGTCTCACCTCTCATATACATACATAAAACATATATATACAAATAATACAAATGATTTACAGCGTAAAAAAGTACAAACATTACATAAAATTTTTATAAATCATCAACACTGGATAAAATATAGTATTGAGAGCCACTCTTTTGTAGAGTTATGAGAGACTATGTAAATTGTAAAATATTAAAAAGTTAAACAAAATAGGTACATAAAAATATCTTGAAATTGACTGAATATAATCACAGTTATACATTAGTTTACTTGTATAAAATATTCTTTCTAGTTATTAAAAGTTCATGGCAGATTTTGGCAGTATAATAATACATATCATCATTACTAAACAGAAATCTGAATTTCTCGTCATCATTCATATCATTAAAACTATTATTAAAATTTAATTTATCTACGGTCTTTTGACTTTGTTTTATATCTTCGTGTTATTGACATAATTATCTCAACTTGTTTATGTCCCGATGATGGCTGCAATATCGCCGACGGGACATAAAACAACCTAACAATCAATCAATCAAAAAAAAAAACCCAACATTTCTTTTTAGGGATGGGGGTATAAAAACCCTTGTTCTTGAACTCATTATCAGCTTTCAAGAAAACAAGAAAGATGTAAGTAATATGTCGAGCTCTTTATCTCTGTGGTTTTTTTTCGATAACTTATACAAAACTTTAAATTGTCTTTGTCTTATGTCAATAATTGGGTCTTTCGTTGATGATTTAAGGATTAGTTTTGAAACTTTTGTATTGTATTATAAGTCTTGGGCCAATGCAAGACGGTAAGCATTGACCTATGGTCATGTTGAAGACTGCTTGCTGTTTTCTGTTGTGATTTTTTGAATAACTGTTTGTTTATGTTTGTTGTGTCGCGTACACTTATTCCACATCTCAATATCGTCTATATATATATATATTCTCTGTGTGAGATAACAGATACCCAGTCTCTCAACAAACCTTTTTAAAACGAAATAATGATGCTGTTGATGAGATAGTCCCGTGCGGGGCCCGGGTGGCGAATAGGCCCGCAGCAGAGCCTAGCGTGTCGTAAGAGGCGACTAAGGGTCTTGGGATTCTGACATCGGGTCAGTGCTCAGCCCACAGAGCGACCAAGTGTGTACTCTAGGTGGCTGAATAGGGTGGCCCTCGTCCACGGGGGTTGTCAGATCTATAATACGGAAACCCTGACCGCTGACCATAGTGGGCCAACGTGTGTGGAGAGTGCCACGCTTCATGCACGTAAAAGACCCCTTTGTGGACCGCAAAGTATTGCACCACATAGGCTAAATTTTCCGCCCCTACCCACCTCTCCCCTTTTCCTTTGGTTATTCAAAATTTACCGGTCCTTTGTGTCCCATCCCATCCCCATATTTTATTTATCATCATCATTTCATGTTCATTGTATCACCCTTTTCATGTCCATCGCCTGTAGATAACCTATATAGCGTTGCACGGGCGTAAAACACCAACTCACTCACTCACTGTTGATGCGATAAATATCTTCATATGTAAATACTTTGATACGTGCAGATGTATGTAAAGATTCATGATGATATTAAACAAAGAAAAAGGATCTCAATACTGAGGTATTTGAATGGCGGTTACCACTATAGTACCCTTTTTAAAAGTGGTTAATGGTATAGATCTTTAAACAAAAATATGGTTTTATTCAAAATACAAGGTTAAATAAGTGTTTTTTTTTCTTCACATACTAAACCACCTTTTTCTCCTCAAAGAATGCTACTCAACTGCAAAAATAAAAAGAGATACTAACATTATGGCAGCTATTTTTCTGGGTTGTATCTTACTTGTTTTATAAAGAATGAAAACATTGTATTTAAAAAAAAACATTTATTTTTACTTAAAATAATGATATAATTGAAAGATGATGATGTATCAAGCACATACACACACGCACTATGAACGCGCTTTTTACAATTTGATTTTGCGCGGTTTCAGCCTCTTTAGAGACGTGATTGTGTCTTTCAGCTTTTTAGCCACTATGAGGAGGTCCTCTTCGACCTCCTCCATTTTTCTAATCTGGATGTATGTTTTGATCTGTATATGTCTGTTAACAAAGATGAAATTTTATTTAAAAAAAAATACTTTAATTGAAATTGAACAATTGATGCATAAAAGATGTTTTACTTACATCTTTTTCTGATCCTCCTCTGTTACCCCAGCAGCAGCTAGGTCCTCCTGATCTATAGCGGTGGGAAAATTTGCATTTTGACTAAAATAAAAAAAAGAGTATGTCAAACAATGTTATTGGTTTTTTTTTTTCAAAAATGTATTGAATGTTGGTTGTTAACCGATTTTTTTGGTTGGTGATAGACGTATAAAATGTAGGTCTTTGATTTAAAGATTAAATAAAAAAAATATTAGGTAAAATAAATACAGTGAACATAGAAAAATAATGAGGAAAAAAATAAGAAAACAAAAAAGTGACAAAAAATTAAAGTGCTATATATCTTTTTCTTTAAGATAATCAGTTTTGAAAAATATATTAGAACTTACGAATCCTCACATGACCCAGCTACGGGTTCAATCTTTAACGTCCTTAAAGAATAGGAAAATGAATGTATACCTTGCTGGTGAATTAGAAACTTCAATGAATGGGTTCAAACATGAATTGTTAAATAAAAACCAGAGTTCTAGAGCATGTAATCTCTTTACAAATAATTGTCATCATTGTTTATGGTATAGAGAAATTTGTACAATTGATAAGATTTCATTTTGATATATGAAACAACATTTTATTTTGTCCAAAACGAATGAAATACATTAAACTATTTAAAAATGCTAACTTAAAAAAAAGAAGAAAGATCCAACCTCTTAATCTCAACCTCCTCCACCTCATCAGGGTCCTCTGACCACTCGCTGAACAGCTCTTCGGAACTGAAAACAAAAAAAAATAAATAAAATCTTGGCGTTAAAACCATATTCTTCATAGTTTAGCGTTAAGAAAAAGTATAATTTAAATAATTAAAGCCCCCAGTCACATGGGCATGGGAAATACCTTATTGATACCGGTTGGGCGTTAAATTTTAAACCCCCAAACACCAGACATGTGGGAAATTCCCTAACGACGCCATCCATATTGGCATTCAATGGGTGTTCATAATCAATTAACATAAATCATTAAACAATTAGTCAGTTTAGGGTAACAAATCATGAGAATGAAAGAAATAATTGAAATTCCAATACCCTCACTTAAAAAAAAACACCATCTCAAGACATTTTTGAAATTCCGACACCTACGCTTAAAACTTTGATTGGGAGTATAAAAACCTGTGATCTTTGAACTCAAAATCAACCTCAGGTGAAGACCTTTGAATGTGAGTTATCACTAGTAATTGTCAAAGATGTTTGTTCTTTGTCTCAATAACTTTAACCTTGAACTTATCTATGCAGTTTGTATATAATATTTGTTAATTATTAACTCTATAATACTGAACTAAGAACTATAAAAACATCTTGAATGATGTCACCAACCAAATAATTTAGAAATAATTAAGGAAAGACGAGGGGGTAATAGGTTCATACTTGATTTGTGTCAGACCATTCGAATCAACGTGTCTGAGGGAAAAAATGATAATTTCCACAATCAAGAAGTGATGGGCTGGTGTATCACACTTTTGTGTATTAAGTTTCTTAATTTAATTGCATATCCTTTATGGAAAAAGATCTAAGTTTTGTAACGAATGGGAAGATATAAAAAATCTTTTTGTTGGTGGACATAAAAAATAAAAATTGTGCCTCTCTCTGTCTCAAGACTTTAAGTCTAGAGAACTTCAGACAAAATATCTTTTGAATTGAAAAAAGGTTAAATCCAGGTTTTTGGTGTCACAATAAAACCCTGTTTCAGAATGTCTTAGTAAACGATTAAAATACTCCAATACATAGGTAACCATAGGTGCATAAAGATTCATAAGATATATAAGACAAGTATCTCAATACGGTGAGTAACCTTATAGAAACGCATGGATGACTGAAACAAACATGCCAAATGCTATCACTTTTTGAAGGTGGTAAAAAAACAAGAAACGTTTTATTTAGGTTAAATAATTTTTCCGTCACAAAGGACGGCGCTTAATTGTAAAAGTAATGGTGTATACAAGTTTTATTTCTTTGTTGTATCGGTCCTGTTTTAATAGAGAGAAAGCATGTGTCTTTTTAAAACAGGTTTATTATGAAATAATGATATTTAACAAATGAAAAAAGTGAAATCACAAACACACCAATCATGATCGCGCGCAGTTTTAGTTACAATTTAAGCTTGCGCGGGTTGAGTCTATTTAATTTTTAAGTTCTTTCTCACTCTCTGAATGAAAGTGATAAGATCCTTTTTGATCTCTTCCATCTCTTTGATCTAGATGGAGGTGTTCCCCCATCCAGTTACGGATCTTGTCTGATTCATTACAGTTGTCCTGAAAATCAAACGGAAATATTTGATCTATAGTTAAATGCTGGCTTTTGCAATAACAATGTTGTAAGATAGATAACTCTTGATTATTTTGTAAACAAGACAAACATCGGTAGAATTTTTTTCACAGATTATTTTATGCATTCCGTAAACATATCATGTGGATTGACAATCCATGTTCTGTAGTTTTGATAAAGAAAAGCTTAAAAGTTAAATATAAAATTGATGCATAAAAATATTGTACTTACATCATTTTTTTTATTCTCTGGCGAAATTGTCGGGAACTCCAAATTTGCATTTTGGCTATAAAAAGAAAGTCGATATTAAATCTTATTGATTATTTGGGTTTTTTAAACATGATTTGAATGTTAATTTTCTATCACGTGTAAGTTTTTGATGATAACAAACGAATCATAGATGTGTAAATTAAATGTATTCTAATGATAGTGTCGTTTTGCTAAATGTTTTCGTCGGCACTATCTCACCCATAATTGGGGCACAAACCCCCAAAAATGCAAGAAAAATAAGTTCAACCATTATTAATTTATTGATAGATATATAAAAATTATATATGTATATAAACTTGCGAGTCCCCACTTGGGCGGGGTACAGGGATGTCACATAACGTCTTTAAACTAGAGGCTCCCAGGAGCCTGATTCGCTCACCTGGTCCTTAAGGCATAATGGTCTCTTCTTTAATGGGTCAAGTCCCAACTTAGACACAACGGAGACTTTCCTGAGGCTAAATGAGCTGAACATTAAAGCGAGCCCAACCTTTTCTCTATCTGCAATAGTTTTCATTCTATAGGGCAAAAACATGAATAAACGCTATTTTTGACCTTAAAAGAGCCATAACCCCTATAAGGGGTCATCAGACAGCTTTGACCCAATGGAGACTTTTGTATAGCTTAATGAGCTGAACATTTAAGCAGGCAACAGCTTTTCTCTTTTGTAGAGCTAAATGAGCTTAAGGGAGTACGAGCCTCAGAAATTGAAGATTTTCGGGATTCTCGGCTTTTATCCATTCAAATGCATTAAAAAATTTCCAACATGGTTTCCTAATATTTGTTCATTACTAATTAGAGAAGGTCCTAATAAACTCCTTTTGAAATTTTCTACCAATTCTAATTATTATTTTTATGTTAAAACAGAAAAAGAATTTTCAATGTATTTCCTATGAAAAACCCAGAGAAGATTTTTTCCCGCCATATTTTTCGGTGCTTATATCTTAAAAACGGCTCCATGGTTTTGAAAACTTTTTTCATAAAGTCTAGCTATTTTGAGCTATTCTTTCCAAATTTTCTATTTTAAATAACTTTTAATTACAAAAAATCTCAGGCTCGTACTCCCTTAACATTTAAGCAAGCAACACCTTTTCTCTATCTGGAATAGTTTTTATTCTTTAGGGCAAAAACACGAAAAAACGCTATTAGGGATCATCAGACAACTAAGACCCGATGGAGACTTTTGTAGAGCTTAATGAGCTGAACATTTTAGCAGGCAACAGCTTTTCTCTATCTGCAATAGTTTTCATTCTAAAGGGCAAAAACATGAAAACACGATATTTTTTTACCTTAAGAGGGCCATAACCCCTATTAGGGGTCATCTGACAACTTGGACCCAATGAAGACTTTTGTAGAGCATACTGTAAACCAATTAACTTTCGCGTGCGATAAACGTTCGCGGGATTCGCGAGCACTTTACATCCGCGAAAGTTTGTAGTCGCGAATAAGTCACTGAGAAGTTGTATTCATTAAACAAATCTCGAAAACCGCGAATGTTTGTCTTCGTGAAAACGCCCAATGTAATGAAACCGTGAAAGTTTGTAGCCGCGAAAGTTTGTTGGTTTACAGTAATGAGCTGAGCATTTTAGCTGGCAACAGCTTTTCTCTATCTGCAATTATTTTCATTTTAAAGGTCAAAACATGAAAAAACGCTATTTTTGACCTTAAAAGGGCCATAACCCCAATAAGGGGTCATCTGACAACTTCGACCCAATGGAGACTTTTGTATAGCTTAATGAGCTGAACATTTAAGCAGGCAACAGCTTTTCTCTTTCTGCAATAGTTTTCATTCTATAGGGCAAAAACATGAAAACACGATATTTTTTAACCTTAAGAGGGCCATAACCCCAATAAGGGGTCATCTCTAACTTCGACCCAATAGAGACTTTTGTAGAGCTTAAGGAGCTGAACATTTTAGCAGGCAACAGCTTTTCTTTATCTGCAATAGTTTTCATTCTATATGCCAAACAATGAAAAAACGCTATTTTTGACCTTAAAAGGGCCATAACCCCAATAAGGGGTCATCTGACAACTTCGACCCAATGGAGACTTTTGTAGAGCTTAATGAGCTGAACATTTTAGCAGGCGACAGCTTTTCTTTATCTGCAATAGTTTTCATTCTATAGGGCAAAAAAATGAAAAAAACGCTATTTTTGACCTTAAAAGGGCCATAACCCCTATTAGGGGTCATCTGACAACTTTCGACCCAATGGAGACTTTTGTAGAGCTTTTGATTCTAAAGAGCCTAAGATCCTTCAGATTTTATCTATCTGTTCTAGTTTTCAAGTTATAAGTCTTTGAATGTGATTTTACCCTATGTTCTATTTTTGGTAACAACGGCCATGTTTGTTATCAAATCATAAAGCCGAACACATTTTTTAAACATCATGCCCTGATTAATACTTGGACCAAGTTTTGAAAAATTCCATTCAGTGGTTTCAGAGAAGAGGATTTTTTAAAAAAAAGTAACGGACGGACGACTGATGACGGACAACGGACGGATGGCGATGACAATAGCTCACTTGACCCTTCGGGTCAGGTGAGCTAAAAAGTGATAATATAAACGTACTCATTAAACGGATAAATGGATTTGCGCATGATTTGTAAAAAAAACATGTGTTTTTGTGTGTGAGTTCTTTATAAAGGTCGATAATTACGTTCCATAAATTGTTGATATCTGTTTTGCACACACAGACAAGTCTTGCTCAGGTGATTTTTCATTTCGGCCATTATGTCATAAAGCAGGAAAGGGCTGTTATTTTTTTGCTTATTAACTATAAATTTGCATCTGATGGTGCCTTTGAAAATACCTCTATTGACCCTCTATTCATTCTTTTATTATCGCTGTGTGTCTTTTTTCGATACAAAAGAATAATAACTTCTTATACATTCATGTTTTATCTATGTTCGTAAGATGTATGAAGTTCAAATGAACATTTAAAGGACAAAGTCCTACTTTGATCAAATTGACCTTTTTCCGATGTCACAAAAACCGTATTCTTCACATTTATTTTGACATACACTCGTATATTTAGAATATACAGGTCTATGATTTTGATTTAAAAGTTTTGTTTTTTTTAAGAAAAGACACCTACTCCATAAAAGATATCCATACGTAAATTCTCTCAAGCATGTAATGTTCATATTCTTATTGATATATAAGATATAGTAAGAGGAGGACCGATGTAACAAATTATTGGACTTTTTTTCTTCATGAATATCTGTTGGTGAGTGTTACGTTTTATTTTATTTATGTTTGTTCTAGTTGACCCGTAACATGGCTATGTTGAATAGCCTATATCATGTATATGTTATAGTATTTTTTTTTCAAATATGAAGTGTATATTAATATCTTCAAAATGTAAATAAGACATTTGAAATGGTAGAAAATGTGTAGCTTTAACAGTTTTTGTGTCTGCAGCTTTGGTGATGTGGGTAACAAAAGCGTGACTTATAGATTTATTTTTCAAAAAAAAATTCTTTAGTGACTGTGGAAAATATATTTTACTTTTAAAAATTTCATTATTCATTTTCACTTTCTGTACAAATAACAGACTTCATATATGTACCATAGTCATTTTGGTTGTCAATCTTTTATTACTCTAAAATAATATTATCATTGATTGTTTTTTTTTAATGACAGTTCAGTTATGTTCAATTATAGCACAACTTTTTCGTCAACACATATTTAGCTATCTTCAAAAGCCTCTTGCTCCTCATGAATGTATTTATTCCTTATCATATGTTGGAATCTCTTCTCAAATGTCAGTTCTCTTCTTATCTCTTTGTTTTTTCTTTCATTTCTTTTATTTTTCCTCCATCAATTTATTTTTTTCTTGATGACAAGGAAAACACAATTCTATATGCTCTTTTTCTCATTTCTTTTTCTGTTATTGTTATTTCAGTGTTGGTCCTGTGAAGACAACAAAAAATATTTAACTTTTTTTAATTTTGTTGTAATTGATTCAAATATTCAGCGTGTGTTGCTTTCAGTGGTAAAAAATACTTTTTTCTCATCCTCGGTGACCCATCCCTTTTCATTTTTGATTTTACGTATTGTAAAATTTGTTCCAGTCCTGAATATGTATGAAACTTTGCGATCGGGCGTTTAATTTATCATATTTTATTCCTTACAAAAAGATTCGTGATTTCAGTAGTTATTATACCATTATCATTATAGTATCATTATAGTATCAGTGTCACAATCCATGGAGAAATACGTAGGTTATAATCTACCTGAATACGTGTGCCACAAATATAGTAAATGGTATACTTACTCTTTTCCTGCTGTATTCCTTTGTTGTTGTAAATTTTCACCACCATATTCTTTTCCTTCAATATTTTGTTTTACTTCATCATCATCATCAGCAGCAGCAGCAGCAGCATTTGTCAAAGATATCCTACATTAAAAAAAAATCATAAAGTATTATAATGTATAATAATTTATTTAAGTAACTACTCTTCCATTTATTTTCTCGCCTGCGACAAAAGTCGCAGAAGGCGAGACATAGGTATGGTGATTCCGTCGGCGGCGGTGTTGTTTTTTTTCTCCAATAATGTCGAGGCCAGACATCTCTCTATAATAACAGTTTATTTTATTTAAAATAGGAAACCATCTGAATACTTGACGTATTTTCCTATTGCAATACAATGTGGAGAGGAGATCAAACAAGTTTAGTATTTTGAATAATCGTGCATTAATCTTAATTTTAACATTATATTTTTCTCATGTTTTGTGCTATTCTGATGTGGTGGTGGATGTAAAACAATAAAACGTTTTTAGCAAACTTTTTTCTATTCTAATGCCAGCAATATCACGTCTACAACTCTTAATGTATCTATTCATGAGCTAGATCTATCTCTTATGGTATAATGTTAATAAGCAAGTGTTTCAGTTCTGTTGTCCATAACATATCTCTTGTCGTCTTATCCATTTAGGGCGACCTTATTAACTCTAACAATATGAAGTTTATGTTTATACGATCTGATAAGATTTTGCTCGCACATTATTCTATCGTCATGTCCAAGAACACATCGTACATTTTCCGAGTGTTTTATATCATTTCGCACAACTGATTTTAGTATTCCTTTTGCACGCTTCATTTCAACCTGTCCATATTTTAATGAATACATCTGACTACTCAACCCTGCAAACTGCTCAATTGGTACACTTTTCGTTTCATCCTTGAATAGTCCTGGTTTTCTAGCATTTGTATCATCAAATAAATAATGTTCCTTCGGATAATTTGAAAAATCGTAAATATGTTTATTCTTTCCCATGTCATCATAAAGGTCATCTGTCGTTATATGATAAAGAAAAGAATCCGTATCAGTCATCATTAATTTAGCATTTTTACCATACTGTGGTAGAACATGCTTGTAGTGGTGTTCATACATGACACATTTAGAAAGTTCTAATACACACATACCAACTGCAATTGGTTTATTCAAATTAAGAATTGTTTTCTTACATTGTACGCCGACCAGTTCTTTATAGAATATTTCACATCTTTCGAATGATGACTTTGCAACCTGTCTCAGAATCTGTTTTTGTTGTGAACAAGTTGAATAACTACACGCTTCCGAACATTTTCCATCGTCTTTCCAAATACTACATTATTCATTGATTTGAAAAACGCTTTTTGGAAATCGCCTTTAGCTTCCTGTCTCCGTTTAGTGTTTAAGTCTATATATTCTTTAAGAAACGGATATTGAGAAAATTCCAAAATTCTATGCATTTTTTCAACTGTAGACCCAAGTCCATATACAATTTTAAGTTTTTTATGTGACAGACATAATTTCGTTTATTTTCTAAAGTGCAAAGGAGTTTTGGGATATTTGTTTTTTTTTTCTTTCCATTAGACACATACCTAGCAGATGGGTTAAGAGTTGCCCAAAGTTGTTTACAATATGGTGAAATACTTTCATCCTCAACTGATTAGGTTCAGGTGCACAGGGATAATCAGAATGTAAACTATCAGGGTAATCTAAGTCAACTTCAAGTATATAACCCTTATCACCATCAATATCTATATGAGATATATTAAAATCCACCACCTCATCATCGTTTAGAAATTTAAAATTTCCCGTAGGCAGGGGCATTGACATGGTTAATCCATGTAAATTATTACAATCCACATAAATCAAATATGATGACTTCTCTTGTGGATCATATGATTCCATATATTTGTTATTTGCAGTGGCGTATCTATTGAAAATTTGAGATACTCCTCCTCTCATTCCGGATTCAATGAATAAATAAGCATCTCGTATGTCTTCCGTTATCAATTCTAATCTACACTTTGTCATTTTTAGTGCTGCGCTCCATCCTAATCCTGGACTTGTATAACAATGTGCAGGATCGAGATCATAGTTTATTTTACATTCGTGTCTAAATCTTTCAAAGACATCAGTAAGTTGTAAGACATCGCATTTTAAGTACAAATCATGGTAATCACCCATATTTCGTAAATTAAACTTTTCAAAAACATTCAGTGCATGCTCATAGTCTTCATCTGAAATGTGTGTTTTACTTAGATCATTATAAAATGCATTCTTGGGAGGGAGGGATGTGTGATTAAATTTGCCTTCGTCACTCATCCAGCTGTATGGATATATGCCTTTACGCAGGAGTAAATTGATATCATCGTGCGGTGAAAATTCTTTAGAAAGATAATGAAAGTTCTCTTTGCCACTGTCATTGAATAAGTCAAAGACTAGGGAAGATAAACTGATTGCTAGAAATTGGAAACTATCAAGAAATCTGAGAGATCCTAATGTGAAGCTTATATATCGCTGCATGTTATTTGGAATGACAGATATCCGCCTTCGTTTAAAATGGCCAATTGCCTGCATTAATATATGACTATCGAAACCACGTTAATTATGAAAAAAGACTAGTATAAAACTTGGATGCTGATAGTTAAGATTACAATGTGAACATAATGCAAATCTGTATTTACCAGAAACGTGATCATGGTCTCTAACTTTCCCTGTTCTTTTTGTAAATATATCTCCGCATAAACGACAATGTGTACTCTTTTCAAACTCAACCTCATCTTTTTCAGTCATTTTCATAGGCTCTATTTTATCTAAAATATGTCTGATATATTTTTCTTCTTGCAACAAATTATTAATAAAGTGTTCGCTTACATTAGGTCCGCGATAAATGACAGTCGGTTTGGTAAAACGTTCATCAACGCAGCAAACAACTTTATATCCATACCCACAAGCCTCAAAATTTGTTATTGTTGTCGTATTAGAAGAAGACGGATCTTGTATGCATGTATCGATCCTTTGAGAAAATGCCTCAAAGTCACAATAAATAACGAATGGGACCATCATAGTTTCTGCAAAGTCGTCAAATTCCACAATATCACCATTCCCTTTGGTTGGAAATTCAACAAATTGCGCTTTGTGTTGTGAGCAATATTTCAAATGCTTGCGAGCACTTTTTGTGAGGTGCATCCTCTAAGGCAATATCTACAGAATTTATAAGCTGTACCGCTATTGACAGTTCTAGACATTAACCTGTTGAAGTGTTTTATATAACAATAGTGGGCATTGTCATCATTAGTTATATACAACAAATCGACTTCATACTTAGCTCCTCTTTTTTCACTTACATATATTGGGAATAGTTTGTCGTTTTCAAATCCTAGCACATTAACAGCAATATCATTTTGGTTCTCAAATTTAGGTATTTGTTTGACTTTGACTGGATATGTTATACCATCCATATTTAATTCATGTTCATGGTTTACGTAGTGGGTTACACGATTAGGATTGTTTTCAGCGGGAAAAATGTGTGCTATAATACACCATAAAAAACACTTTAAATCTTCATTCCGTATATTTACCAATGAGTGAC